>KK499983.1:278326-344690 GCA_000688715.1 Glossina pallidipes
TTTCTAATTTTCGTTTTCTTTTCATACCCAACCACGTCCACGTGTGGCCGAGGATGGGCATATAAAAATTATCCATTTCCTCTTGAACTCACAACAAGCACAGTACCCCATTAACATATTAGAAATTACTGCATACACTCTTCTTCTGCTTCACTTTTAGAATAATTCTCTATGACATAAAAATATTGCAGACAAACAAGTAAGAATCTATTTTCGAAGTTCGTTTCGTTTCGTATTAAATAATTATTACTGCGCTATATGGGCGCTCTCACTGTGAACACTCAGTCTGCCCCGACAATTGTTGATGTCATACTTCTACTTGATATAGTGCAAGTTATTAATAAAAAGTTGTAAAAACATTTAGCATCTTTGTACCCTACATCACTTGTGGTGCAAGAGTATATTAAGCTCATGCGCATGTATGCAAGAGACTTGGGACACACCCATCTTTTATTGTAGCGATCGATTCAGAGATTGCTCCTTGGCTTGCCTGATAGCGTTGTGTGTTTTCCTGTGTGCAACCTACGGGCCGCAATGCAAGTTTGTACGAATGTATGCAAAACCCGGAGGGACTTGGAATAGACCCATCTTTTATTATACCGATCGATTCAGAAATTGATCCTTGGCTTGCCTGATGATCCTGTGTGCAACCTACGGGCCGCAGTACAAGTTTGTACGAATGTATGCAAATCCCGGAGGGACTTGGGACACACCCATTTTTTATTATACCGATCGATTCAGAAATTGATCCTTAGGTTGTCTGGCCGCGTTGTGTGTTTTCTTGTGTTCAACCTACGGGCCGCAATGCAAGTTTGTACGAATGTATGCAAAACCCGGAGGGACTTGGGATAGACCCATCTTTTACTATACCGATCGATTCAAAAATTGATCATAGGCTTGCCTGATAGCGTTGTGTTCAGCCTATAGGCCGCAATGCAAGTTCGTACAGTTGTACGCAAAACCCGGAGGGACTTCGGATACACGCCTCTTTTATTATACCGATCGATTCAGAAATTGATCCTTGGCTTGGCTGATAGTATTGCGTGATTTCTTGTGTTCAACTTACTGGCCACTATGCCATTTAACATGTTTCGGATCGACCACAATATTAGCTGGCCAATGTTGACGTTAGGAACAATATAAGCCTTCTCTAAATAGTTAGATGTTCAAAGTTGAGGTTATGTCTGATCTCTTTGGCTCTCTAGTTTGCGTTCTAGAAAGTCAAAGTCGTAAATGATATATAGGCAAAATTTCAACGGTCAACGAACGTTGAGTTTAGAAGCCATCTAAGCGTCGTGTAGATAGCTGGCTGTTGAAAGTTGAGGTTATGTCTTCTTTTCGTAACAATTCGAACAAAACTTTATACTAATTCCTCGATTGACTTAAAACAGTTAGTTGATCATTTCTAAGGTTCTGTTCGACTTTTTTCGTTCTCAAATCTCAGTTGTACTCGATTAAAATGTGGAACAAGCCTTATTTAAAACAATTACGCAAGCACCGCTGAAGTTATGTTCGATCTTTATAGATATTTAAGCCGTGGACTGAATTTGTATGTTCTTCTTGTGCTCGCCAAATATTGATCGCACTCCGTTGAAATCTTAACCATGCGTTGTCAAATTTTACGAAGTTGAACATGTATACTTTTTTCCTAGCCGTCGCAGTCAGTTAAGCAAGCTCTTTCGCATTGTACTCTTAATGCTTTTAACTAGTCAAGGTTAAGGTTATGTTTGTACAAGTTTTGGGTTGAAATAGATTCAGGTCTTAACGAAAACGTCACGAAAATATTAATCAGTTAATGTTGACGTGATGATCACTCTCTGTCTCCTCTAAGTAAGTTATTGTTCAAAGTTGAGGTTATGTGCGATGTTTTCAAATCATGTTATCTAAAAGTCCTAAGCAAGTTCGTTCAAATGACGTGAAATAGGAAATTTCTTCATGCCGAAATTATGCTCGACCTTTTTGATTCTCAAATACCGGTTAGCGTCGATTTAAGGCTTGAGCAAGACTGGCTCGAAAGAGCTAATCAGCGAACATTTCGATTTTTACAGTCGTCAAATCCCTCGTATTGATGCGCTAGATCTCGAAACAAACGAAATGTTGTGTACGGAGGGTCTCTCCTACAACATTCTTTCTGCGCAGCGTAATTGCTCGGGCGTTTCCACCTTCTCGGAAATGCATATTTCCTCGTATGTTAAAAATGAAACTAACCTTCGCAGACGTCATAAGTCTCTTATGGAAAATTAAAGATTAAAGATTCAGCATAGTTGCATTCTAAGCGATAGCATTTTCTTCGAAAGCAATAAAATACATTTTGTTTCACTATCAAGTGCTTGGATGTACTTTAAAGGCCACGAATGCACTTTGGAGAGTACTTTTTTTGTGCTATTGTGCAGTTCCCTTTAGTCATTTCACGGAATTTATGTGCGGTAAAAAAATGAATTACTTTGTCAGAGATGAAAGAAATTCGATTTTTTCATGGTTACGATTCCTCGACTATCATTAGAGAGAAATGTTGCTCTGATTTAATTGTATTTGATAAGTACTTGTCAACGGGAATATGAAATTAAATAGCATTTGAAAAACATGCAAAATGTAAACAAGTGAGAACATTATATTCGGTCGTGACCGAATCTTTTATACCCATAGCAATTACCCTAAAAAAAATTTTCAAAAAAGAAAAGAATTAAATCTTCATACACTATATTGCTGGGTGGACACAACTGATTTTTTTCTACTTTCCGGATAAAAATGGAAAAATTTATATGACGGATGTGTCTTTGTGTGTGTGTGTGTGTGTATGCTTGTGCATTGCACTTTAGAAGTAGCAAGTAAAAAACACGAAAAACAAAAGTGTTTACAGCTGCTATTGCATAGACGTGTGGGCTATGTAGGCATGCCCTTTCGAAAGTGTGGGTCAACTTCAAATTCTTTTGTAAATTTATAGGCGATATTTTCGTTTCTGCAAACGGAAGAATATTTACCATAGATACTACTCAGTTTGGCAGACGAACAGATGGACAGACGAACATGGTTAACTTCATTGCGAATTTGAAAAGGACCAAGAATTTATACACTTTATGGCGCTTCTGTATTAAGAAAAGATTAAATTTCGCTAAACTATAATACTGAGTAGGGCGTGGTCAATTTTCCCCATTTCCGCAAATTTTTGTAGATTTATCTGCTGTAGCTTAAGAGTAATGAACAAAAAATCAATTTTTTATTCTCTTTGAAAAACAGACATGTTTTCAGTCTGTAAGTGTGACCTTATGGACCGATTTGGTCCATTTTCACCATTTGACCCGCGTGCAAAGGAACTTTTAAGGTTTTTGCCAAATTTGAAGTCGTTAGCTGCATTTTTGTGACCACGGGTATATTTACAACCGACATTATACAGGCGGACAGACGGACATGATTAAATCTATTCAGAATCTAATGTAGATCTTACACTTGTGAGTCTATGAAAACTTCGCTCTGAACGTTGCAAACGTTTCGACAAAAAGAATATACTTCCCATTCGTCGACGATGGGTGTACAAATCAAAACATATTGTAATTCTTGCTAAGGTGCAAAGCTTTCTAATGTGCATTGTTATTAACTTATAATTACCTTTTACCCGTTGTTCACTTTTAAAACTTCTAACCTCGAACTATTCAAATCTAAGGTGCAAATTTCTTTAAAACATTGTCGCAATTTTATTCAAATATATTTCCATTTTTTTGTACTCTATAACAGTATGTAAGTAATGCACTTTCCTTTTTGCTTTTATTCACGAACAAAAAAAAAAACATTTTTAATCGATCGACATTAATAATTCACTACTAAGTTATTCGATTATTCTAATGTAGATATTGAAGAGACCTTAAATACACACAAAACTATTTTGTTTTTCGAAAAATTTTAGCATTTATCGTAAGCTTTCTATGGCATTAGCGATACCTTTGTCTGCTACAAAAAAGGTTTTGGACGCTCACCTCAATCTTTGCAACACCACGAAGCGATTCAAGCTTGGAACTAATTCCATTCACTCAATATATCGCTCGCATATCGCATCACATGCATCGTATCATACATATCGTATTGTACATCTTACAACATATATATCGTACCAATGGTACCAATGGTATCACACTGTATATATATAATATTCGCATATATCACCTAAAGCACGTTCAGCGTACGTCGTACTTATCGCACGTAGTAAGTACAGCATACGGCATATGTAGAACGGGCGTCATAACTGTAGGGTACGTCAGAGATGTACATCACATATATTGCACGTTATGTGTATAGTATATCATGAATACGTAGCAAGCCGAAGGGAAAAGCGCTTCGAAAGGTAGATGGATCGTCTTGCCCATCTTAAACGTAGCACTGTGGATGGATAGACACAAGGGGAAGATAAATTACTTCTTCACGGAGTTTCTGACTGGCCATGGCTGCTTTCGAAGCTATCTGCCCAGGGTCAGTCACGACAACTCGTCAGTATAGCCGGTTTGCTGGGACACGATGAAAGGCATCGAGCATGTAATGTTCATTTTAGACAAGCAAGGTTTGAAGCATTTAGGCGACTTAGGTAGGGACCACCCGAAATATATAGCGGGATGATCGACAAGCTGGAAGCTTGGAGCATTTACTGCACGAATTGCGCCATCTACCGAGTCACCGGGTTGACAGAAGAAGAAGTGGAATAAGGTACTCCACCAAGGTGTCACCAAACGCAGAACACCAATTGCAGCCAACCTCGCGAAGTAATACTTAGCAGTGATCGTGAGCGCAGATTGGTTGAAGAAGAGTGTGTATGGGCGATAGTTGTAGTACTTAGGCGCCACGGATGGCGAAACGTGCTTACTGCTAATACGGTTCAATAGTATTTTTTGAAGATTTCTATATCCAGCTCGCATATTAAAAAAAAAAAAAGAAATATATCGTACGTTGTGCATATCGTACATATATACTTATAGCATAAGTCATACAGATAGTATCCATCAAAGATACAGTGTATCGTAGGCTGCGCTTATGCCTCACTGTGTATATCGCGTATCGCGCCTATCCTACGTCAGGCATATCATACAGCATGCAAATCGTATATTCCGCATATCGTATATCACGCATATCGTGTGGCAGAGGACGTATACTTCATAGTTCACGAGTTGTAGCGTTCGTTATAAATATTGCACGTAGTAGTTATCGTTTGTCGTTCACATTTGAAGCAAATAACATGAAATGTAATTTACGATAAACGATATTTCAAATGAAATTTTCATTCCATTCGACAGGACTTTCAAAGTAACTCCACCAACTACAATCCGTGCTATGTAAACCGCGTTACTTATAAATGATGTTTTGTTACTTGTACGAGTCCATGTAGTTCCGATCCATTTATTTCAACTTTACTTTACGGTGAACAGGATTTAGTTTAAAAAGTTGTGTGGCAATAATTTTCAATCATTGTCGCACCCATGGACAAATTAAGTTGAGGATCGATTTTAGCTTCGTGAGAGTGATAAGAAATAATGTAAAAAAAAAACCCGTTATTCTGCTAAGATAAGATTCTAAATGCAATTTTTAACAGATGGACGGACAGACAGACATGGCTAAATGCTGCTATCCATGCTTAGCAGAGAACATTTACGGACTTCCTTGATATATTTCTATGCCTTACACGTATTAAAAATATTTTATATGTGCCCTATGGAAGGTCCAAAAAAATATTTCTATATATTCAAATTATCTCGTATGTATAAGATTTCTAGTCAATAGGGCGCTTATGATGGCAATAAGTAAAAACTTTGAAGTCACATTTGCCATTGAGCGAACGAATAGACAGAAATATCGCTATGTCCATTGATCAAGCATATAAAATATACGTGCATTGGCATCTTCGGTAAATATTTCTATGCCTTACAAATATTAACTAAAATCTAGCAGACTTCCTATGATGGATACAAAAAAAACATAAAGATTATTACACGAACGTAGTGCACTCATATACGCTGTGGTCGTTGAAAACAAAACAATTTGTATAAAGGAATAAATTGCATAATATACAAGCTTCTAGACCTTCATCAGCCTAGGCATACATACATACATACATACATACCTTTGCCCAATGCGTTTTAATATTTTGTTCTTTTTTTTTTTTGTTTTTTTTTTTGTTCTTTTTGTAATCACAATTTCCATTGAAGTTCAATTTGCATAGCAAGTACATGGTTAATCCAGGCATACGGTCGCTTTTCTACATTTGTGTAAATTCACTCGATTGGCATGCGTGTGTATGAAAGCTTTTAAGTTCAGTTCATAAATTTGAAATTATTTCAATTTCTCATACCTAGAGAGCCTAATGACAATGAAATGATATCAACCGAATGTATATCGTATAGTATGTGTGTGCCTGTGTGCATGTGTGTTTGTATGTGTGTGTGCCTGTGTTCATGTGTGTTTGTGTGCGTGCGTATGTTTCACTAATTAGTATCATGATGCACTTGCAAGTCGTTTTAGGTCCCTTCAAAGATAAAGGAGGTGTGAGGGTTAGAGAGTCAGATCAGAATTCTTATGGAACAAAACAACAAAAATAAAAAATGTGCTGACTTTCTCATCAATTCAAGGGCGAGAAGTAGAGACATCCAAACATAACAGAACAGAACACACTCTACACTACTGTTAAGCTATGTTGTTTGCTTCACTTCACTTCACGCAACTTTATCTTACCTAAAATCTACTACTAAACGCGAGCGTAGAACAAAATCTACACTAAAATGAGGCTTGTGTTTATCTCTTTATATATCTGTGTTTATTCTACCAATGAGGTGAGATTACATGTTTTCATCTTCATATAAAAATGTACTAAAACTTTATAGGCCTAAGTCTCTATTAGTAAACACACAAACACACACACACACACACACGCACACACACACACATATATATATATACGACAAAACACATATATTCATTTAGTTGTTACGTTCACGTAAAGTAATTTTACCTCAATTTTATTTATGCATACAAAGATGCAAACTATGTTCCTTATCGGAAAATCTAATATTTGTTGCGTTAAGTGTAAAAGAATCTCTGACTTACCTCAACGAGCCATCATTTACATCATTTTACTCCTTATTTACTGGTTATGTCATAACCTTTGTCACACTTCCGTGCGAATCTGTATGTGAGCATGTGTGTGCGTGTGTGTGCGTGTGTGTGTGTGTTTGAATTGCATTTGTTAAGTATGCATATGGAAATGTAACGATTGTAGGCTGAATGCTGGCATAAATTGAACTTTAAAACCGATTTCATTTAACTCATTATTCCTATGCGAATGAAAATTGAAGTTTTAAACTTTTGCATTATCACTGCAGGCACGATGCATAATCGTGCCGTACATTATTATATTATTACAGTTGTTATTGCGATTCATAAATAACAAATGGTTGCGAAGAACTCGTGTTGCAACACAAAAAATATTATGAAAAGCAGACATGCTCCTCTTCATCCGCTATCCTAAACAAGTTTCTATTATAAAGGCTAATTTTTCCAACCGCCATCGAAGGATGAGGGCATATATTCAATTTGTCAAAATGTTTGCAACATATATATATTCTTAATGACTATCAACTTCTGAATCGATCTAAGCAAGTCTGTCTGTCCTTGAGTCCTCTTGTTCATCTGTGTAATATCTAAGGTAAACATTATTGCTAATCCGAATTTACTAGTACGAAGCGAGCTCCTGCAGGCAGATTATTATTAGAAATGAGCTAAATCGGTAAAAGTGTACTCCCCCCGGCCTATATAACCTAAGAATATCTCTGCATTGGAAAGCATAACAATTTGGTTTTTCTTTGCTTTGCTGCGTCTATAACAACAAAAATCGCCCACATAGTTGCTCTTATAGGACTTGTAGAAATATAAGAAAATCTCCTTCGCTTACATCCAACATTATACGGAACCAAAATTTCAATCTATTGTCAAAACGTTTTCAACATACAGTCAAGGAAACTTCAGGGAGCCTACAAAGTATACTTTTCTCCGATCAGTATCGAATTCCGAACCGATTTAGGCATGCTTGTCCATCGGTCTTTCTGTTCGTCAGTGTGTCCTTCCATAGAAAGCACATAGTATAAGGATATCGGCTGTAAATTTGCCAAACCGTAGGAAGTTATTGGACACAGCTTTATATTGTAAATGGGCTAAATCGGTTAAAAGAAGCGACTGCAGGAAAACATAAAAAGAGCATATCTCTGTGTAGCAAAATAAATTTAGCTATTTGTTTAGTTGTGTGTTTAATAATAAAAATTTGCGGGTATTTTCAAAATGTGTTCGAACAGTTCTTGTACAAATTGGAGAAAGATGGACATCTCCCCATTTCCCAATATTATGAGGTAGCGAAATTTCATATTCTTCAAGTTTTTTTAAGCCATAGCTTGCATGTGTAGAAGATCGACTTAAACCAAGCATGCATTTATGAATTTAATTTTCCTATGATTTATATGAATATAACAGTGGTGGTGGGGGTAAAAACGATTCGATCACAGTTGAATACTATTTTGTTACTTGCTTGCCCTAACTTTAATGCGACTGACTTATCAGATGATATTTGCATACACTTATCTTCATTCTTAGCTTATGCGTTTTTCAAATTTGCCCCACGTTGCCATTGAACAATTTACGTTTACACGGAGTTTTCAATTTTCGACTAAATTCATTCTTCCTTAAGAGCACCACTTATCGGGAATTGCTTTGCTCACGGGTTCGATTTCTTCATCGTTGAAATAAAGAAATATTGATCTTCTTGGATGCCTAAATGAGTACTTATACGATTTTATTTAGCGCGCTGGTCCACAAGGCTAAGTAGCTGAATAAAAAAAAAAAAAAATAATAAGGCAAAGTAAACACATTTAAAATTACACGTGTCCCAAAGCAGTGAATTGGTCTACATCAAGTTTATGTCCCTTCAGATCATAAATTGTCGATCTGACTCACTTAAGGCTTGGTTTCAAAATTGTAGCAAATACTACATCTAGCCATAAAAACGCCTCCGTAAAATGCTATCAATGCCTTGTAACAGTTCATTAGAAAATATTGAGGTTATGTTTCTCATTAAAACATTATTTTGAAATTTCGTGAACTTCAATAAGCCAAGCATTCGATCTAAGCAGGCACTTTTAAAAAAAAATCAAAGGGAATATTGAATGCGTAGGATTCTGTTAGTGCCTTGAAAATTTTGGCTGCTTAATATTAGGGTTATGTTCCTCAAAATGACAAATTATCGGCTTGAGCCTTTTAAAGCTTGGTTTCAAAATTTCGTAAAACAAAATATAGCAAATATCGAATCTAAGCATATATCTGCAAAAAAAAAAAAAAACAGAAAAAGATCTCCCACGCATGATGCTACTAATGCCTTTGAAACAGTTCATTAGTCAATAGTGAGGTTATGTTTCTCAAAATCATGAAATGTCGATGTAAATCATTTAAGCACAACGTCTCGAAAATCTTGATTAGCTAATAAAAAAATAAGTTAAGGTTATATTCCTTAAGATCATAAATTATCGGTTTGAGCCCTTTAAGCCTTTATGGGAAATTTAAAAAAAAAAAAATAGTAAAAATTGAATCTAACGCGTACATTTCTCAAACTTTCATTCCAATACACCTAAGACACAGTATATATCGCTTGAGTAGTCAATGTTATCGGCAGGAGTAGCCAAGTAGATGAGTATCAAGCAAGTACCAAGTCACGCTGGTTTGCCGGTTCATATCTCATTGCGGTACACTTACAGTGAGTGCTCAGCCGATAAAGGCGTAACACTTACCTACGTGTAGACATTGTTAACTAACTCCATGCGCACAAGCAGCCAAGTAGGTAAGATTCGCGTCTATCAAATCTAGTGTTGTTCTAGTGTTATTTTAATCGCAGCTATAGTGACGGAGCTCAGTCTTTAAAAGCACAGTACTTACCGATTGGGCAAGTACCCATTAGGGTGTAGCCACTCCCTCTCTCCCACTCTATCTCTTTCTCTCCATCCGCAAAAGCAGGCGAGTAGGTAAGGATTGCCACTATCAAGTCTAGTGTTCTTCTAGTGTTACTTTGCCCGTAACTATAGTGAGTGTTCAGTCATTAACCATCACCCCATTCCTATCTTTTTCCTCACTTGTTTCTGACCGTCACCGTGTTACGAGTATAAAGGACATGCACCGAGTGATTCGTAGTGAGCGCTGTGGAGTTTACTTTTATCATAGTAAGAGGTCAGTCGATGAAGGCAAAGCACTTACCGATTAAGCTGTAGTCACTCCTTTTTCTCTTTCCTTGCTCCTTTCTTACGATCAACGTATTGTACATGCAAGAAACAAAATGTTGAGGTTATATTAAGCAAACTAAACGTGAACGACCTAAGCCATCTAAGACTTGATTTGAGCGTAGATTGTTTTTTATTTTTAAGATATCGAAAGTTGATGTAATATAATAACAATTCTGATATAATTTCCCAGAAACTCTAGATTGATAAAAACACTTTTATATATGATTTCTAGAACATCTGGAGCTGCCATCTGTCATCCAACCATGTTTTTGAAATTATGAAAAAATTCATTTATTGTATATTAAGGATACTTTTCTCGGCTTTATCTCGTAATCAAGCCAGAATTGATCGTAGACGATAATGAGTAAAGGAATTCATTATTGAAGGCTTTCCTCATTTCAATACTATAAAAAAAGTTCGGACAAACCTATCGATTTATAACTTTCATCTGCGACTTTTCTGTCTCCAACTGTTATCTGCAAGTTCCGTTGATAACTTCTTTTTTTTCTTCTTTTTTTATACCCATCACCGAAGGACGAGAGAATTATTAATTTTGTTCAAAACGTTTGCAATGCCCAGAAGGAAGCATCAGAGATTCCACGACTGTTCGTCTGTCCTTCTGTCTATCTGCACAACTGTTTAGTATTTGCGGTAAACTTTCTCGCGTTAGCGAAAATGAAGCTATCGCAAAATAATTTGGAAGTGACCTCAACTTTTCCAAGGACACACGGCTTTATTTTTAAAATAGAAGAAATCAGCCCCGACCACTTCATATTACAGAGTATGATATTTTAGTTCTTTTACTTTGTGATCTCTTTGAGGATAACGGTGATGGAGATGTGAAAGATTCGGTCACGACCGAATATAATTTTCTTATTTGTTTTATTGTAATCTTGCTTATAAGGGAACATAACTATGCGTGTTCGCATGTTCACATATTTTTGATGTGCTTCCTCTTCTCTCTCTTTCCGGTATAATCATTTTTTTGCCTTTTAACTTCTCTTCAAGCGGTTTAGCGAACGTGTAGTTCTTGTCTATTATGATATCTGCGTAGGATGCTGATGTAATAGTCATTTCTATATCGCTGTACGGTAACTTTACTTTACCGTACCCACAAACCACCACATACGCCTCATATAGAATAAACTTTAATCCGACAGTTTTTGTATTACTTTTGCGCGATTATCCGATTTACATAAAAAAAAAAAAAAAAAAAAAAGCAAAACACAATGGAATTGTGCCATATACGAATCTTGGTTTCAATTAAATAATGAAATTTGAATCGCATTATATCGATTTTTGATTAATTGTAATTACATTGCACTGCATATTTTTATTAGGAGACCTTTTGCAAAATAGTAAATTATTTTTTTTGTATTTTTATTAGATCTGAATATGAATGTACTTAAGTAAAAGGGTTAAATTTTGCTGATTCATTCAACTTAATGGTTCTTATCGTCCATTGAATTTTTTTTTGTAATTAAAAATTAAAACTTAAATAAAAATCATTAAATGAGGTCAGCCCTACAAAATATCAGGTGATTTCAAATATATATTAATCGGCTAAATGGAAAACATAAGTTTGTACGCCAAAAAAAAAAAAAAATCTTATACACTAGAAGTGGACATGTGCTACTTTTTATGTATATATATAAAAAAATTTGCTTATAAATTTGTGTGGATGTATGCAAGACCTAGAAAGACTTGAGAGAGATTCATCTTCTATTATACTGATCGATTCGGAATCACTTTCTTGGCTTGACTGTCCGTCTGTTCTCCTTGTCTTCTTGCGTTCAATCTACAGATCGCGATTTTCGGTACACCTCGACATGTTTTGGCCCAAGAACGAACGCTTTTGGAAACGGTTAGGATGGGACCACTTTTTCGACCATTCCTCATGTAAAGCCTTACGCTGTAAAGTTACCATAATGAATAACTACATTAAACGAAGTGGTGGGCCACGTTTTCAAGCAATTTTTGTAGCAAATAGCCGAATAATACAGAACTACTTCATTGGACTTAATCTCGGCTTACATATGTTATGTAAAATCTTGACGCCATTTAACGTGAATAAATAAAAATACTATAGTCATTGTACTCAGCACGTTTGCCAAGTACACATAAACATTTGGTTAATGCGGTGATATTCAGCATATTTGCGAAATGTTGCAGCCAGGGTATCGGAGCAGAATCTAAGGAAAGTAATGAAAACAAGAAAATTCAAATAATTGTTGAGGAACCTTTAAAGCGCGCAACGGGCTATCGCATAGCCAACTAGTTAAGAAAGGCGACTATCCATGTTCCATGTTCAGTCCTCAAG
Organism: Glossina pallidipes; assembly: GCA_000688715.1. Taxonomy (NCBI): domain Eukaryota; kingdom Metazoa; phylum Arthropoda; class Insecta; order Diptera; family Glossinidae; genus Glossina; species Glossina pallidipes. Next base: position 290,936 of record KK499983.1, read on the forward strand.
CGCGTTATACCATACTTCAAACGCGATTGGTATATGGTTGTAGCTGTGGCCTGTAAAAGCATGAAACTTACCAAGGCTTGCGGCCACTCGCATTTTTTTGTAAACATCATCATAGGGGCATCCGCTGAGCGATTTGTCTTATTAAAACAAATATGTATCCTTGACGGTAATGATAAGATTTTAAGATGATTTGAGTATAATTTTTCCTTTTATTTAATTGCTTAACTGTTGGCTGAGATAAACAGAACAAAAACCTCGGTGAGTCGGCACAAAATATACCCAAAATTACTACAAAATAAATTTAAAAAACAAAGTGATTATATTCGACTTAAGTCAATTCTTCTCAAATCCTGGCAGGCAGACATATGAACGGACTAAGAGAACTAGGTATAGGGAAATTCGCCTAATATTTTATGCAATATGGGACAGGCAACGCCTTTATTTTGACCTCTGTGATAATTGTAATCGAAGGCAAAAAACGGAAGAATAGACGAAAGGAACTGCGTAAGAAAAAATTGCAAACTGCAAGTCACTTAACATTTTTTAATGCATCCTGTAATGCATTCCTATAATGCATTTTTCTTTATCTTAACTTTTGTGAGTTCAGTAACTACAACTTAAAACAACTAGACGGACGGATGGACAAACGAAGACAGCTAGCCATGGAAAAACTGCAAGCTATAAGCCGCGTAATAATTTCTAGGAGTTTTTCTTTACCTTAATCTTTCTGACATTGATAGTTACAACCTAAAATAAGCTAATCCGCATGAATAGCCGAGTAAGTAAGAGTCGCGACCACCAAGCCAGTGTTCGTAGGCTCAAATCGCAAGTTCAGCAAAGTTTACTTTAACTCTTTCCCTTTCTTCCTTTTTTTTTTTTAACCATCACAAGGACGAATGGACGGACAAAAATAGTAATTGGCAGAATCGGCCAACGAATTTATCGACTTTTCCTGAAATCTTACCATCTTACAAGACAAAATGAACAAACGCGATTCCTATAAAAAGTAATTATAAAAATTGCACTTAAAAAAATAAAAAATTCCAAAAAGTATTTAAAAACAATAAAAATGTTTTTAATAATAAATTTCTCAAACATTAGCAACAAGGATTTTGCAATAAGTTTTAAAGACTACTAGGAAAATGTCAACTTTTTAACCTTTGCATTTTTTATAAATTAATAGTCAATGAAATTTGCAAATGATTTCGAAGAGAATTTATGGTCGGCTGTAGTCGGTTCGTTGTTTCAAATTTGACGAAAAATTCTTTTTCAAGTTTATCGCAATTAAGTTCTCTTCTCTTGCACAAATCCAGGTTTGAAAAACAATCAATTTGTAGATTACCTTCCCCCAGGGAGGGAGGGGGGAGGGGGTGGTGGGCATAATTTGGCGACATGGATTTGTTTTATCCTCAAATTCTCACACTTTCACAAGCGACTTTACAACGCTTCAACTTGCGGTGCGGTGCGCTGTAAATCGATGGTCAATTAAATTTTCAAATAATTTGAATATGAAAATGAAACATGTTCTTCCCCCTCTCTCTCTCTCCCTCTCCCTTTCACTCGTGGCAAGGGCTCTCTGTGCTGGGACTATGCAGGGACATATGTTAAAATATGTAAATTAATATCACTTTTCGCCTTAAAATTGTTGTACACGCGAATAAAGTGAAATTTGAAAAGCAACATATTTGACTAAAGTGTTAAATTCATCGAAACAAAACAAAAATATTTCAAATATTTATACTTGTACATGTATATGGATACGATATACGTATACACAACAAGCAACTATAACCAATAGACGCAATTGACTCGTACTTTGAATTTATCTCATGAAAATTGTAAAAAGAGATTAACACTAGGAGATGAAGGCAACAACAACAGCAACAACAACAATAATAATAAAGCAACGATTGTGAAAAGCAAACAACCACATGTTGCTATTCTTGAACCACCACATCCTTAACATGCCACAGCAGAACGACCACAATAACCAAAACAAACAAATAAAAAAAAAAAATACAAAAAACACAACCAACCAACATACGTATATATGCGTATATATAAAAACGATCCGGATAAAACCATATGAAAACAAGCCCCCCCTCTGTTAAACATTGTTTATGGAACGTATGGTGAACACCAGCGGTATTTATCTGTCAAATGTAAACGTATACGTACCCACATAAGTGTTGAACGCTGGCTTTTTGCGCAATTAAATCATCTGACACAACAATCCATTATGAATGAGTGCACTCGCCCATCTACATACATAACACACATCTACATCACACATTCACACTGACTCCCATATATATATATATATGTATGCACACTGATATGTTGGGAATTACGTGCAGCTAAAATAAACAAATGAAAGAGTGCGCAGACACATGACTATGAGCGAAAAATAATAATAACAAACTACATAGACAAGTGCGCCGTCCATGAATGCCCTCCGAAGGTAATTTAACGCTCACCCTAATCATACTGCCATCATTACGGACAATGAATTAATAACTTCACCTCCAACTACAGTGCAGCTTACGTGATTGTTATTATGTTGTCCTTTTGCGTATTTGTCAGCCTTGGTGTACATAAATTTATCAAAGCATTGTTTGTATTATTGCATCTATGCATCATTCCGTAGCGCAATTCCATAAATACTTGTCAAGTGAGAACTAAAATCTATACCGAATTCTACCGAATTTTATCGAGATTCGTGGCGTAATATTTACCGCATCCATTGAAATCTATGGCTTTCTAATCGTCTCATCTATCGAAATATACGGGATAGCATTTATCGTATTCACTAAGGCAAATGGCAAAGTATTCGTGGTATTCATCAAAATCCCGCACCTTATATGCACCATAGTGGTGCCATAGTACTCGTGATTTTCATCAGAATTCGTTCCCTGTATCCATCAAGATCCATGTAATAGTACCAGTAGTATTCCTTGATCAGCGGTATAGCATTCATGGTATTTATCGAGATCCTTGGCATAGCATTCATCGAGTACCCTTCAGTTTACTACTCTAATCCGTGGCTCAATGTTCAGCACGCATCCTTCGATACACGTGGCATAAAATTCCTCTCATTTACCAAAATGCGTGACGTAGTATTCATGGTATTCATCAAAATCTGTGGCATTGTATTCATTGTATTTATCGAGATACGCGGTATTGCATCCATGGTATTCATGATATTAATGAAAGTTCTTAACATAGTATTCAACGAAATTCGTTGTATGGTATTCATGGTATTCATCGAGATCCGTGCCATGGTATTCATGTTAATTATCGAGATCCGTGCCAGAGTATTCCTGGTATTCCTAAAAGTCCTGAACATGCTATTCTTCGTAATAAACGGGTGATATAGTATTTTCCAGTGCACCACTCGTCCTCCTCATCGAAATTAGTGGATTGTATTCGTCATTTTCATGGAGAAATGCACCGTTGTATTCACGGTATTCATCGAGATCCTTTACATGATATTCATCGTATTACTCGAGATCAGTGACATAGTATTCGTCGTATTCATGAAGACGGAAGTTGGATTACATTTCTAAACGAAAAGGGAAAAAATGCTTGCTTCGATGCTGCTAGTTTCCACAAATACGGATACAATTCCCTACGAAAGAAAACGCTTCCCTACGCGACTGGTACTCTGTATGTTTTGGAGAAAATGCTATAAATCAATCATTACTTTAAAAAAGTATTCCTCAATATACGTCCAGGGTATAGATAGTTATTGCCAATGCATTTTATGATTTTTTTTCGGAAGACCAAATTTGTTTTGGAAGCCCACGGATAAAATGGGAAGCGAAAATTGCAGTTGGGAATGGTTGGAAACATTGTGTTCCATTGATTTTCATCACAATGATGCTTCACACTTTTTGTCGACCAATCATTACTCATATTGACTAAATTCTACATCATCTACTACCGAGATCGCACATAACCTCAATATTGATTTACGGAAATCTATGGAGTTTGAACTCGGTAAAGGAAGTACTTTAAGACAGTGAGAAAAAACATATTATAGATATCTCGGCGATCATATATAAGGAAATGGACGCAATAATTTTTATGGATTTCTACCCAGACTCAATGTATGACAATTTTTATGCAAAGGCTTAAGTCAGCAGGTTGTAAGTCCCCCCCGCATAGGGATGTAAGCGTATTCCAGCGATGATTAGCAGACAGCTTCTTTCATAAAGACTTATAAGTCATGAGGAATATGTGAAAATATGAACTAAATTACGTCAAACGGGTTTAAAAGAATCAAAAAAATCGTACGCCTCGTAAGATATTAAAAAAATGTTTTGAATACAAAGACAATTCGAATATAATTTCCATTTTTTTCAAGTTTATTTTAATTTACTAATTGCTGCTGGCCGGATCATTTCCCATCTGCACGTCATCTTTTAGAGAATTAAAAACAAAAAAGGGGGACATGTGCCAAATCTCAGATTACGATCTGAATATTTGCCAATCCTTGCTTTTATAGATTGAATTCCATGCTAGTTAAGAATTTATTGAAACTATGCATGAAGACGCTAATGGAAATGGACATTTCAAGTAACACAAGCAGAAACGTGTTTATACACTTGTCGTGCAAGGTTATATTAAGTTTGTGTGGATGTATGGAACGAACAGAAGGACTTAAGATCGGTCCATCTTTTATTATAGCAATCGATTCAGAAGCATTTTTGGCAACGATCTAAACTTGTCTGTCCGTCTGTCCGTCTTGTTTTCTTAAATTCAACCTACGGGTCGAAATTTTTGAGATATTTTGATTAAATTTGTTATACCCATATGGACCACTTGGGACCGGATCGCATTTTCGACCACTTCCAATATAAGGCCTTATTTTAAAAAGTTGTTATATTACTAGACGATATAGAATATTTAGAAGTTAGTTATTTTACGTGTTACTCAAGTAAACACATTTTATTCCTCTGATATTACTCGCCCAAAAAAGACACCGAAAGAGATATTTAAAGCAATGAGGAAAATGAAAATTTTGTTATTCACTAGCGCTTGAAGCAATGGCATTACATAGAATGCTTCCACGAAAGTTGGGTAAGAAGCCGAAGAAGCAATCACCTTCAACGCTTCTTCGAAAAAAGTTATGGAGCAGTATGTTAGGCCCATTGGTTAAATCCGCCAGCCTCTTTTCAATTACTCCGTTTAGCGGGACTAGTTTGTGAGCAATGTCTCACTTGCTATATATATATATTTCTCACGCGATAACAGCTCAGACGATTTCTTTACATCAAATGCCTAACATGCTTTCCTTTGGGTATAATCTAGAAATTGTGACCATGTAAGCGACTTTCCTGTTTTTTGACCGGCTTTATGGATGCTTGATGAACTACTTTTCATTGGCAGTACTCTTAAAAATGACTTCTGAAAATGACTTACTCTTTAAAAATGACTTCTGTTTCACACGATGTCATAACAAATTGTATCAAGTCTGCCGGATCGGCACTTTGCACTTAGTTTGCGCATTATTTAAACATGCAAAGCTTTATCGTGAATGCTTCGTTGATTTAAAAATGAATCATTTTGATAGCACTGCAAGAGCATTGTGAGTTTAAATTCGATTCTCGCCAGAGTTTTTCATTCAGTTCGCATGACATGCAAACATGATACTTGTTAAGCATCTCAAACTTCTCCAAATGTCTTAAAATACTCCAGTTCATTAATGTTGAGGTTATATCAAAATGACACTTGATTTGCCAATGCTCAGGTTATGTTCGACATCTATATAATATAGTATATGCAGTGTATATAGTACCGTATAGTATAGTGTACAGAACGTATATGGTATATGATATAGTATATACAGTTTAGGATAGTATATGCAATATATATAGTATAGCATATGTAGTATAGTATATAAAATGTAGCATATATATGTAGTATACTAGGATGGTGTTGTATAGTATAAGAAGCATAGTATAGCATAGCATATGTAATATAGTATATAAAATGTAGCATATATATATAGTATAGAAGGATTGTGTAGTATAGTATAAGAAGCATAGTATAGCATAGCATAGCATATGTAGTACAGTATATAAAATGTAGCATATGTATGTAGTATAGTAGGATAGTGTTGTAGAGTATAAGAAGCATAGTATAGCATAGCATATGCAGTATAGTATATAAAATGTAGCAATAGTATAGCATAGCATATGTAGTATAGTATATAAAATGTAGGATATGTATGTAGTATAGGAGGTTAGTGTAGTATAGTATAAGAAGCATAGTATAGCATAGCATATGTAGTACAGTATACAAAATGTAGCATATGTATGTGGTATAGTAGGATAGTGTAGTAGAGTATAAGAAGCATGGTATAGCATATATACTATAATATAGTGTATACAGTATATATAGTATGATCGAGTATAGTATAGTATAGTATAGTATGTATAGTGCATTGTATGTATGTATGTATGAGATTTCCCCCAATTTTCGCCCGTCTTCTAATGTTTATTACAACTTCTCGTTATAAGAAATCATTTTTCGTTCCGGAACGCGTTCCTGTCCAAAAAGGAAGTACCGGAACGACGTTCCGTAGCGTTCCGGCTCGACAACACCACTGTATGTGTAGTATAGTCTGTAAGGCATAGTATATGTTGTATATGTAGCATCGTAGAATAGTGTAGTACAATATATATACTATAATATACATATTATATAATATATAATATAATATACATATATAGTATTATATACATATTACTCGATGCTAATCGGAGTCAATTAAAAGTTTAATTTCGTTTGAACTTTCAGTCCGCAATCAAACTGGATTTCATCGAATCTTTGGGAAAAGTAGCACTAAACCAAAAGCAGAGACTAAAATCCACACAACAATCAATCATTTTCAAAACAAGCCGCCCACTGTGACATTCTTCTCGTAGGTGGCACATATCTTCATGTATGTTTCTGAAATTTTTTTATCTTTTCGCAAAAAGAAAGAGAAGAAAAAAAGCAATAAAAAGAAGTCATAAAAACACACATTTCTTGTTTCCACTTTCGAAACATTATTAAATATCGTCACGGATCTGAATGCAAACTTTCCTGAAATGTTGGTTGACATAAGTGTCAGTCTTTACTTTGCACTTTTATGTTCAATAACATGTTTAACGCATGTCGGCAAGAGAAGCCGAGCAACTTACGGCATTCTGTTAGAATTTCATTAAGAAATTATGCATAGACTCAATAGCGTAACCTTATGATCCTTATGCGTTAGGTCATTGAAATTTTGTTTGCCTATTTGCTGTTCGCAATGTATGTGTTTGTATGTGAAATTATTGACCATAATAATATCACACACACACTTTATGACAAATAAATTTTGATGCAACATATTTATGCCTCTTGTCTTGTGACGAGATGTTTACAAATTATTATTTGATTGCAGCACAAAACGAGCACAGTGTTGCCCGCTGGACGAGAAAGTTTGCTTTGCTTGCCGTCTAACCGGACAAACGATTAACAGTCTAGTTAGCCGACCGGACGTTTAGCCTACCGACATATAGACAAGCAGATAAATAGTTGATGTTGTGGGCATTTAAAATGCCACAACTAATTTGTTTTGTGTCAAATAGGGGCAGAACAAGACAAACACACGCATACACACATTCATATGCCATTTGCTCCTTTTGCTGACAGGGGAACACTTGTATGTTTACACTTTAGTTATATGTGGTATGTGGTATCTGGTACATACATGTACGTACAATTTGTTTAAGTATTTTTCGGGTTAATTGTTTGTGTTTTTAATTTTCTTAATTCACCTCTTACCGATACACATGTCTTCCTCTTTGAATTGTTCGACCTTAGTAGCAATTTTGTCAAAAACTTTGTCTTGCAAATTTCTTCTCCTTGCATTCTACATACATACATACATACATACCTACATGCATACATACCTACATACATATATGCATACATACATATATACATACACACATATATATCTATGTCTAATAAATACATATATGTGTACATATAAAGAGACATATGTAGGTGTAAATGTTAAACTTAGCAATTGTTGCAAGTTATAGTTTTTGTTAGTTGTCAGTTTGCATATCGTTTCATTTGTCCGAACTTGTACTCAACAACAAACAATACGCAAAAGTATAATATTAGAAATAGTATTCAAAGTGAAGTTAAAAGTTTGTTTTCTTTTCTTGGGATGCATACACCAGTGAACGTATATTTGTGTATAGTGGGAAACCGCAATCATTTGCACAATCTATATATGTATGTAGATACATACACGTACATGCTACGATACTTGTTCAGATGCATACAAGACGTACAGCACATACTTGCATGTCCACATATCTCTGCTTGTATAAATACACAAACACACCTACACACATATATATATATATATATATATAAAAACATATAAATACATATTTGTAAAACTACAATTTCCTTGTGTGTAAAAACATGTGGTTTTGTCGAACTACACTAAAAACATATCTTGCCTCTGATAGCAATATTGTTCGTGTATTCGAACTTATACGTGTATGCATTGGCTCAGTTATGTCCAAGCAGAAATTTTATATCGCGCCAATAAAATTCCCACCTCAGTAAAGTATTTATATCGCCCTCGTTGTCGTATGCTTACAATGGATCCGTTCACTCGTGCGTATTTGAAAAATGCATCACAAACATCAAAAAGAATGTATGCTCCTCTTACAAGATTCCAAATGAATTTAGATATGTCTGTCTATCCGACCATAAAAATACACATTAGAGACTGCACACACTTGTATATATGTATATATATATATATATATATATATATATATATATATTACATATCTTAGCAGATATTATACTTATTTAGCTGCATATATATACCCCTGTCCGTCTCTCCTTTCTGGAAATATACATAAGAGAATTCCAGAAGTTTATATTTGTATACCATCAAGTTCTTGACTTAAGTTTGCCAGCGACTCCAAAAGTGTGTAGCATATATATCTTAACAGACAATAAGTCGCTTTAATCACATAGAACTGTCCGCCAATTCTCGATAGAAACATATGCCAAAGACTTCAAAAAGTGTATCTACGCATATCTTATCAAATTCTAAATCGATAAACCGACAATATCACTTTATCCGTCCACGCTTCCAGACTTCGGAAAATGTATATATCTCCAAAAAAGTCTAGCCGATTTAGTAATATTTCCTCGCCCACAATCCCTTACTGGATAGACGCACATTAGACTTATCAAAATGTTAATATAAAAATATAAGTGTTATACAACTATATAAGTGTATACATTGTATAAGTATATATGTTAGGTATATAAGTATATACATGTATACGTATTTATACATACACATATATAAATGTATAAGTGTATGTATATTTTATACATATATATGCATATGTATGTCCTTCTCGCACGCTAAGTTCATCTAACTATATACGTCCGTCCACCTGTCCTTCGTTGATGTACTCAGAAACTTCAATACGTATTCATACTTTTATTATTTTTTCCAAAACACGTAAGTATTAAATTAGTTATAAAATTATATTTGATAAAGCAATACAATCAATGACTTGATCAGAAATTGAAAAGAATTTTCAAACAATTTTCACAATATTTTTTTCGAAGAATTCTAAGAAAGTTTAAGGGAAAAATGGGATTAATTGCAACGAAACTTTGAATCAGTGAGCAAAGGCCTTTCACTACAAGATGATCTCAATGTGCATCATAGCGCCTAGTATTAATGATCACTTGATAAGCGATGTCTCTCATGCCGTGTCACATTTTCAAATAGATTTATACTCAAACGTATTGAGCCTTTGTTTTTCATTTCATTCTAACGTTTTTTAGTCACTCTATTACTAATTACTAAATTACTCGTTAAATAAGCATCAGTATAAACGAATATAGCTTTTATTTATGTGGGCCAGGGCCATGGCTATTGGACACGCTTGCATTTGATGGCAAATAATTTGATAACTATTGAGTGCGTTTATCTTTATGTTTGCGCATCTTATCGTCTGCTACTTACTGCTTACCTGGGTAGCTTTATGTTTGAACTGCATCTGTGTTTACGTGTTGAATATAAATTTGTGAATCGTGTCTGTTTGTAATTTCGTTTCCACAATTATGTATCCCACTATTTAAGGTCTTTATATAGACACTACTACAAAATGAAAATATACTACATTTTTTATTCGACTTATTTGCTTTCTCCACATATGATCATTTCAATAAAGCCGATGGTGTAGATGCTATCGCTTTAAGACTTTTGTCTTAGAATTTATTTCTCTGATTCGATTAATAATAATAACAATAATGAAATCAGAAAGCAAGAAATCTCTCTCTCTCTCTCTCTCTCTCTCTCTCTCTCTCTCTCTCTCTCTCTCTCTATCTCTATCTCTCTCGCTCTCGCTCTCTCTCACTCACTCACTCACTCTCTCACTCCCTCTCTCGCCCTCTCCTGCGCTTGTTTTCCAAATATTTTTTATTAGTAGTCTTGCTATTGTTATGATTGCTATTACTGTTATTAGTTCTGTGATGGCTATTGCTCCTTCTACTCTAATTACTTTTATTAATCGTACTGCTATTATTAGCATCTCCACTGCAAATCCGTCTATTACTACTAATTATTGATATTAGTACTACTAGTACTGCATTAAATGGTTGACTATGTAGATAGAAAGCAAATAAATAAAAAAATAAATAAACTATTGATGCTATTATTGCTACTACCACTACCACTAAGGTTATTAGTAGTACAACTATTATCAAATTAAATTCTTGAATATATAAATATGAAAGAAAATAATAAATAAACATTAAGTTACTATTGCCAATAATACTATGACTACTATCGGTATGAAACCGCCACCAATTAAGACAAATAAAACGTTAAAAAAATGCTACTATCATTACCACTACTCTTGACATTGCTTCATTGCTATTACCACTACCATTACCAATACTAGTATTCCTACTACTCCACTGTTATTGCTACTACCACTACTAATATTGTTACTACTCTGCTGTCATTATTACTTGTATTTTTTTCACTACTATTCTGCTATTCTATTCTGCTATCTCTATTACTCAAGCTAGTGCTTTAACTAAAACTATTACTATATTGCTACTACCACTACTAATATTCTGACTACTCTACCATTATTATTACTAGTATTTTTGTCACTACTATCCTGCTATTATATTCTACTATTTGTATTGCTCAAGCTAGTGCTTTAACTCATACTGTTACTATGCTATCACTACCACTATTAACATTCTTACTACTCTACTGTCATTATTGCTAGTATTTTGTCCGCTATTAAAGCTATTGCTTCTGCTATTTGTATTACCCAAGCTGGTACTACACTATTAATACCACTGCTAACATTCTTACTACTTTATTATTATTATTACTAGTATTTTTCAACTACTTAAGCTATTCCTTCTGCTATTTGTATTACTAAAGCTGGTGTTATTATTGCTATTGTTACTTTACCATTGTTGCTACGACTAATTTTCTTACTACTCTACTGTTTTACTTATTACTAAAGCTAACTTACTAATGTTCTGCTAATATTATTATTACGGCAATTTTTATACTGTTGCTATTATTACATTTATTACTACTATTACTATCCTATATTGTTCCCACTATAAACATTTTTGCTATTCGCATAAGCTTACTACCTATATTCCTATGCTATCGCTATTACTACTACGATTACTATACTATTGCTACGACTACTAAATATTCGTAGTACTCTACTGTTATTACGTCCTACGTTATTTCTGCTGCTCCTACTACTATGATTATCACTACTAATATTCTTGCTTTTCTACTGTTATTATCATTCGTATTTACTTGCTATTAGCCACCATTGTTGCCACTATTCTTAATATTCTTACTACTCTATTAGTAGTTAGCATTTCACTTACTAAATAAAGCTATAACTTCTCCTGCTCCCATTACTAATATTCTGCTAATATTATTATCACAGGAATTGTTACTATTACGGCACTAATTACTACTATTACCTATCCTATATTGTTCCCAATATAAATATTCTTACTACTCGTATAAGCTTACTACCAAAGCTATTGTTGCTATCAGGAATGCTACTGCTATTACTACTGCTACTATTACTATACTATTGCTACGACTACTAAATATTCTTACTACTCTACTGTTATTACTTCCTACTAAGGCTGTTACTTCTGCTGCTCCTACTACTATTGCTACTGTGATTATCACCACTAATATTCTTGCTTTTCTACGGTTATTTTATTCGTATTTACTTCCTATTACCTACCATTGTTGCCGCTACTAATATTCTTACTACTCTATTAGTAGTTAGCATTACTCGTATTTCACTTGCCAAATAAAGCAATAACTTTTGCTGCTACAATTACTAATGTTCTGCTACGATTATTATTAGGACAATTATCAGTAAGTCGCTCCACATTGAGAGAAAACGAAGCAGACTTTTTTAAATTTACAAAAATTGATTGATATATCAAAAGTTTCTCACTTGGAAGAAGATTACGAACGCGTCAACTATGAAGAAAGAAAACCATTGTTTTTTGTTTTTTTTTTTAACAGAATTTTTATTTCCCTTCAAAGGAATTTATTTTTAAATTGTATTCGATTTAACTTTTTCAACTTCTTTTGATGTTAGATGCTTTTGCCGGCACAATTTCTAGTTTGATGTTTGATGAACGTTAACTCATAATGTTCTTAAAGCAACCAGAAAAGAAACAAGTCGACACACAACACAAAACTCTAGTAATTTCGAAATTCTCCTTAATTTTTAATCCAATCAAACATATTTACCTTAAATGATGAGCTTCCAAATATGGAAACTTGGAGACCATGCGCTTACATACAACTGCTAAAAACAACGATATCAGCAACAATAATAACAACAACAAAAACAACAATATTGAGTACTGTAGGACACTGTTTATATGGTGGGTATCCAAGATTCGTCTTGTAACGTGAATAGTTTTTTTTTTTTTATTTTTTATTTGCTTGTGAACTTTAATAAATTTTCACCCTTTTTCCCAAAGCACAACAATTGCTATGTAGAAGAAAATGATTGTTTTTCTTAAGCTATGGCGAAAAATTATATTAGATTTCATTGAGTGAAACAAAAACAAGAAAGTCTCTAAAAATAAGAAACAGCTTTTGTTCGATTATTTTGTCAGTTTTGTTTTGTGAATTTTATCAAAAGTTTTTCTCTCATCCAGCAAAAAAATTAGTCAACGTTATTGAGATACATTTTTCAATTAACAATTTTCAACATTTTTTATCATTTTTAATACTCTCTGCTGAAGGATGAGAGATATATTCATTTTGTCAAAATGTTTGCAACGCCGAGAAAGAAGCATCAGAAGTATATATATTCTTGAGCAGCATCAAATTATATATCGAGTTAAGTATGTCCGTCTGTCTGTCTGTCTGTCTATCTTTTATTCAGTCAGTCAGTCTGCCTGTCTCTCTTTTTTCCCGTCCGTTCGTCCGTCTGTCCCTCTGTGCAATGTCTCTTGTAAACACTCTTATGGCCGCAAAAATGAAGCTATCGACTTCAAATTTGGCAGAAATAGGTCAAGTTCTTGCAAGCAAGTTCGTGTTAGAAATGGGTCAAATCAGTCCAAAGATAAGGCCACAACACCACGTAAACTGAGACTACTCTATGTTTTAAAGGGAATGAAAAATTGGTTTTTTGCTTATTACTCATAAACTGTTTACACAGTTTACGCTGTGCCGTGGGCTTGTCTTTCGACCGATTTAGCCCGTTTTCAATATTAGCCTGCGTGCAAGAACTTCCAATGTTTCTGGCAAACTTTAAGTCGATATCTGCATTTTTGCGGCCAGGAGAATGTTTACAACAGAGAGTGCACAGACGGACATGGTTAGCATTTAATGCTAATCAAGAATGTATATACCTTTGTAAGATCTCTGATGCTTCCTTCTAGGCGTTGTAACCGTTTTGACAAAATGAATACACCCCTCGTCCTCCGGTGATGGGTATAAAAAACATATCGTTCTTCAATAAAAATTCCCCTTATTTTTTGAACGCTATATTGTATCGACTTTGTACTTACCTTGCCTTGTTTTTCATACATGTGGAGGATAATTACAAGGCAAAAGTGTTTTTTCGTGCAAAAAAATCAGAAGTAAGCGACTTTTTTAATTTTTTGTAAAATTTTTTTCTGCGAACCGAAGTAATCTGTCCTTTCATACTCTACACTACTTATGGTACATGAGCATATATGGTTTGTGTGGATGCATGGAACATCCTGAACATTCTTTTATTATAGTGATCCCTTGAGAATCATTTTCTAAATCGATTTAAACCTGTCGGTTTATTTATCTGTCTGTCTGTCTGTCCATCCGTCTGTTGGTGTTCACATCCATACATTCTTGTGCTCCGTTGCAATTCTTAAGATTTTTTCAGAAAATTTTGCGCACTGAGGTGTTTTGACCAAGGGAGGAAGCCTTTCAAAAATGGATGAGATCGAAAAGCTTTTGCGACCAAGCCTTGGAGAAGTCCTTACACGTAGAAGAATCGCAACTTTCAAAGTTTCTCCACAAAAATTAGCCAAGTAATGACATTTCGGTGTACTTGATGGTCGTGAAAAATTTGGATCGAGTAGGTCCGTTTTTTAAAACTCACTCATATAATCTTTCCTACGAAACTCAAGCCTTTCCGTGATAAAAACGTCTAATTTTGAATATTGCTTAATGAAAATTAGTCCACAGTAGCAAGTTGACATAGAGGTTGACTGTATCAAATCTGGACCATATAGATCTATTACTTGTGCACCATATCATAAAAGCGTTCTCATGAAAGCTAAGGCTTTACCTCACAAAAGCCTCTAATTTTTAATATTTCACGCTAAAAATTAGTCAATGGCAGTAAGTTGTCATAGAATTTTACTGTGCGAAATTTGGATCATATAGATCTATTTCTTATGGACCGTATTATAAAAGGATTCTCATGAAGAGTTAGCCTTCATATGGCGAAAATTAGCCCCAACACAGTAATTTGCCATAGAAATTATCCCTAAAAAAAATCTTGACCATCTAGGTTTATGTTTTAAACCTAATGCCTTACAAAGGCTCCCACTAAAAGCATAGTCTTACCTGAAAGCAAGGTATAATTGCTGGAAAATTGTATTAGGCGATCTAGAGAGTAGATTATTTAACAATCGGTCTTGCCTGACTATAATACGTTTACTCATGTTTTACGCTTTTGCTTGAGGTATGCACGTGCGTTTGGCAAGGAATTTGTGCGTTACTTTAAACGTCTTCTGGTAAAATTTTTTTCTTTTTTGTTTTTTTTTTTGTAATTTAATGGTTTAATAAGATTACTTATGAAGACTAAAGTCAATGACAAACACATTAATACGAATCCCTAAGTCTATATTTATCATACTGATCGTAGAATAGCAAGAACAATGAGAACAATCCTAATATCACGCAATGGAGTACAGTTGTCTGAAAGTTAAGCGCAACAACCGCGTAGCTGTTTACGCAATGGTTAAGCTAACTCAGCATCGTGCAAATGATTTAATTTGAATTGTAATTTAAATAATCAATCAAGAGCCGATGACTAATTACAATGAACTCAAGTGAACATGTTTCCAAGCCTCCACTTACGTCGCACTAAAAATAAATTCTTTAAACAATAGAATTTTTAAAGGGAATTGTTATCGTTTTCTAATCTTATTACATCTTTTGCTTTTACTTATTATTAATAAGGCGATCAATAAGTCTCGATACTTAAAAAGACATGCATTCTTTTCTGCAAAATTCTCTGAATTTTATGCATTCCTTCAAAAGTGATACAATCAGTTCAAGGCCTCTCCATTATTTTGGGGCCTTTTTTATAGAAGTATCAGGACGTCCTTCTTTTTCTTTTGAATGCGAAATTAGCTGACGATGTAACCTAACTTGATTAAATGATTATGTATCGTTGTCCTGGGAATGTTAGTGGCAACGACTCGTGCACACTATATCGCAGATGTTCAGCGGACACACTCTCGATGCACTCGCTGCGGTCTGCATCTTTCAAAAATCAAAATTCCCAGCTCTAAGTTTCTTGAACCAATTGCCGACGGTTCTAATAGACGCAGTACCGGTGCAAATATCGTCTGCAGTGTCGTTTGCATTACTACCTTTTTTAAAGCAGTGAAGCATAACATGCCGGAAGTGCTTCTTTTGCTTTTGGAAGAGACTTTGTCATCAACGGGAACGTTAGTGGCATCCACTATCTCGCGCACACTATATCGGCGACTTCCAGCAGCTATAATCTCGATGAGCTCGCTGCTTCCAAATCAAAACTGCCAGCTCTAAATTTCTTAAACCAATTGCGGATGGTTCTAATAGTCGTAGTACCACTGCCACAAACCGTGCAAATCTCGTCTGCGGACGCACTTCGAAAGAGCTGTAAGACGGTTGAAATCGATGCCATAAACGAACAATAGCTAAGCCTGCATTTTTACATACATACCCAGCTCGTGGCCATACATAGAGTGGTGGTAAAAAAACTTATGGAACAACCCTGTATTTGTCAAGGCCCCTTAATTTCCGTTCCAGTTACTCCAGTGACCTCAGTCAATTGGTTCAACTCTTCTTCCCCTGGGGCACACTATTGAAATTTAAAAACACATGATAGTCTATAGATGTGGCTTGGAGATCTCGCTTAAGAAAAAGTTCCACAGTACAAAGTACACAATGGTTTATAATACGGTTTTTTCCTTCTACTGCGAGTAGGTGCGATACACATTTGGAAAATAGCTTTCTCGTTGTTAAATTTCGATACAAAAAAAGAAGAAGAAGAAGCGAGATAGTGCCCTTGGATATCGTGGAGCTTCCTTTTTCGATTATCGGAAATAATTTTTAGGAATTTGTTGATGTTTTCTAGTGGAATTATCACTTTTGGATGTCCAGCACCTAGAGCACTATCGATGTCCGTGCGACCTCGCACGATTGCTTCGCTAGAAGAAGTGAGGACAGTCTTCAGCTTCGAAATAGTTCTTTCTTCATATTTATCAAAAGCAGCAACACGTTGCAATCGCTCAATCAGTAAAGTCGAGTTAGGTTAATCAAGCACAGTCAAGATAGTCTTTAGGCTTGAAAACAGTTAACACTCACGATTACTAGGAAGGAGTAATAAAATCAAGTTAAATGAAGTGAATGCAAGTCGTCTTATCTTTACACCATACAAAGTGCTGTAAACACTCTACTCAGTTACAGCGAGACCGTAGGTATGGAGCTTACTCGATCAAGTTTACTCGATAGCGAGAATCATGGATCAATCGCTGGCCATGAAATCGACATTTTCAGATCTACATAAGCAAATAATAACTCAAGACAACAAAGTCTTGTAACAAAACAAACTTAAGAATGTTGGAACAAAGGCAGAATATATTGATCTTGTTTCCGAACTACGTTTCATTTAGCAGACGTTATAAGAAATCATTGTTATCGTTTCAAAAAACCTTTTTATTTAGTTATTATTAATATTTGAGGTTAGGAATCCAGGAAAACGTTGCACAAAACTTGTAGAACTTAAAGTAGAATGGATCCAATCAGATAAGAATATTGTAAAAGCTTCATATATTGGGTCTTTTATTTAGTAATTGTGGATTCAAACGTCCAGGATGATAGAGTTTCCAATAAAACCGATAGCCTCAAGTGCCAGTGCCTTAAGACTTTAGCCTTAGACTTAGGAATTCATTTATTCTTGTTACTTAAATTAGGTTAATGAGTTTTCCTAGTTCGGATAGTTTTTTTTTTAACATCCTACACCACTTGTGGCGCAAAGAACATATAAAGTTTTAGCGAATGTCTGCAACACACGCAAGTACTTGAGATGCATCCAAGCTTTCTTATACCAATCGATTCGATCGAATCACTTTCTGAATCGATCTAAGCTTGTCTGTCCGTATGTCCATGTGTCTATTTTGTTATCATATGCTTAACCCGCAGGCTGTAATAGTTGAGATACTTTCATGAAATTGAGTACACTAATGTGTTTTGACCCAAGGGCGAACACTGTTGAAAATGATGCAGACCGAGACACTTTTTCAATCACTCCCCACGTAAGGCCTTCTTTTGAAAAGTCGTTCTATAAATAACTGCAGAGTACTATAAGGTATTTGCTGAGCGGCCTTGTCCCTCTATAATGTGTTTATTTAGACATAATAGATGCATTTGTGCATAGTTCCCATTGGGGAACAACAACCTCTGTTTCCTTGCGTTGAAACAATTAAAATAAAAGAAGAAGAAGGAATGGAAAAGCAAAAGTAATATGAATCTCTGGCGTTGCGACGCGGTGCAAGTAAAATAATTTACTTGAATCTGACTTAATAAGTACTCCACAACATTCAACAACAAATTTTCACACACAGGCAGTTGTCTTTTGCATTTTTTAACGGGTTGAGAAGGGATTAGATTCTATTTTTCAATTGCTTCAGATATTAAAAATTTTTTTATGATACTCTCATTAAAAGTGCATGTTAAGCTGCTGGGTATTCAATGCAACAAATTACGAATTTATTCGCATAATTTAATGATTGAAACGCTAATCATTATCAAGATTTTTGTTTTTGTTTTTTTTTTTGTGAAGAAAATCTCGAATTCTTGAAAGAAGGGTTTGAATTCTTTAACACTTGTGAATATTGAGGCTTATTGTTATTATCAAAATTGTCGTCAATCCATTGTTTATTGAGAATAAAAGAAATCTGACTGACTGCTAAAGCGGAAGATACGTATACTGTTCGTATGTAAGAATGGTTAGCTTTTGTCCGTAGCATTTCAAAATTTCTTCTTTAAAAAACTTGCTGTTACACGAAACATCCTTTGGAATCTGTTGCATGCTTTTATTGTAGGCTCTTAACACATTTTGGTGGAACATTATCGTTTTTTTTTTTTTTTTTTTTTTGTTGTTTGTTGTGCAACGCACATTGACAAGTGTCCTAAACGACATTTAATACTCGTACTTTAATTTTATTTACTGCAGTATTTTTTTCCCTTCTCAACTGTAGTGGTATGTGTTAATGGAAATTCCTTTAAAAAAACAACAACAAAAAAGGCACGAAACTAATTAAGGTGACCAGAGTTTCTCTTGTCTTTTTTTTTTTGCAACAAAGTATTGTTGTGTTCAAAATATATGGGGAATTTTTATTTTAAATATGAATTTTTTTTGGGAGGATTGGTAGCATTTTTAGTTTAAAAAAATGTCATGTTTTTTTTAGTTCATGAACGCAATGCTTTTTGACCGCAACTGAAAATCCAGGTTGCTTTTTACAACCATCACCGAAACGTACGAGTTCCCTCAAAGTCCACTAGAGTCTCTACATATTCTAACTTTTGTAACATTCACCGCCAATTTAATTATCCTCAAGCGTCCGTCCTTCGTATGCGCGTCTCTTATTAGATCGCCCAAATTCGCTTAAATGTATTGAATGACGAGCGCAGATCAAATTTGAAGGTGCACCTACTCCACAAACAACCATCCAATAGACAAAAGACTGTAAGCTGTAACGTAGTCGACCTAAGGCTTGATAGACATGAAAACTGATGATGCAAACGGTCCTGCTCGATCATCGTTTTGTAATCACTAAGAGGCATGACTCTCTCCCAAATAGATTCTTCCGTTTAATATGCATCAGAGACCCTGCGAGCAATCAACAGCTTCCTACCGGATTTGACAAAGCTAGTCCGGCCGTCCACGCATGTATCTCCCGTTTGCAGAAACATGATCGAAGAAATTGCGCTAAAAATTTGTAACACACACATAGGCGGTAGTCACAGAAGATATTTGAAAGTGGTTGTGACATATCCGCGGCCATGCCTATAGTAAAAAAAACAACTAAGCAACGGTTTAAAAACTCGAGTAAGTCTTTTCCAGGATCCCAAACAAATTTTACGATTTATAAGAGATATATCCGCAGTTTGAACAACTTATATATCTACTTACATATATTTTGATCCTTTTTTTAAAAATTAATATTAAAAGACGAGAGGAATAAAACCTTTTACTTGTTAGATATTAAGTTGAAGGCTACCAAGGATCCGAAAAATAGGTGTTGCGGAATTGCGAGGGGCTATGGACAACGGATGCCTTGTAGTATCCAAAGCGCCAATGGCTATGATGCGAACAATTATCACTACAAGGATTTCAACGAAGCGATTTTATTTATGAAAATTGTAACTGGGAGTTAATATGTTATGAACTGCTACAAAAAACAAAGCAGCTATTAGTGATCGCTATCACAACAACTCAAGCTATCGAGCCGAAAACCTGGGCCAAAGTAATGTTCTGGCAATTTGTCAATAAATTGCCTTTCGATCTCACATCAAAAGAGAGCATTGAACTGGAAGACGCTATCCTACGCTTTGCATTTATCAAATATAACACGGATTCCAAAGGAGAGCAAATCGAGGTAAAGTTTGCTTTAAATGCTCACCTATGAAATGTCTCATGATTACCGTGAAGTTCTATATTTTACTTTCTGCGACTGTTGCATTACGTTCTTCTTGTTTTACTAATGGCGCATTCCATTTTTCTATTCTTTATTTTTTCTACTTCTCCGTTTACTCGTTAAACAGTAACAAATAGCTAGACAGGGAAAGGCATGTATACACAAACAAACTATCAAGTAAACAATAAATTTGCTTCTTAATCTTCTCGGCACCGCCAATGGTTACTAGCACCCATATGGAGGCATGTAGGTAGGCAGGTATAAGGAGGTAGATACCTACAAGAAAATGAGTATACATTCAATTATAACAAAATGTAAGATTTATACGCAGCAAGTGTTCCAATTGATGTGGAATTTTATATGAGCCTACAAATACGTAATCAAGTGCTGTATAGGTTAAGCTCTTTTCATTTATCATTATAACCAATAAAATTGTATTCGATCTCCTTTCTTTGATCATCATGCATTAACGATATGTAGGCGTCATACTGATTATATATGTATATATATATATATGTATGCACTAGTTACTATGAAGCCATTCAACGAATAAGATCCACGCCAATAGGTTTATTTTTGTCATCTTTCTTAAATTGCTCCTTGTACGGAACATGAGCTGACTATCTGAATACAAATTTGAGTGGAAATTCTTTAAAATTGCATTAAAATTTATTACTGATTTTCTATTTCATTCAATTTCTCTTGTTCCGCTATATACATTAACGTCACTTTGAGTTCGGAACGTTTCTTAATACTTTCCTCACGCAGCACATCACATTCTTTCGTTAAAATTTTAATTTTAAATTCAATGAAACGAAGCGCTTCTTCCAACGTGAATGGTATGTAAACACCTTTGCCTATGTCTACTAGTACGGTATTAAGATCATCAACTTTTGCTTCCATAAATAAATTCGCACCAATATTCATTTGAGTTTTATAACCCGTAGGCCGATGTTCTTGCAATGTTTGTATTGTGTTTTTTAATTGTACGAATTCCATAATTTCTTCATTGTATTTTGTAATGTAACGATCTAGATATTTGAGATCCTCCTTTAGAACATCATTGATGAAAATTTCGAGATTTTCCGTTGCAAAATTAGGCATATTTTTATTTGAAATTTTAATTGATTTCCATAAAAAAAATAAAACTGATTTTGATTTCGACTAAAAAAAAAAATTACAGCTTTGTAAATAAAGCAATTAAACATATGATAAATGCAATGGTGTCAACTATGTTATGTTAAGCCGTGAATTTAGCGTTTCCCCGAAAACAATTGACGGCATTAAAACAGGCTGGCAACACATAGTCAACTGTTGTGAATCGTTGCTTGATTTATTCTTAGTTATATTACTTTCGTGGCATGTTTTACCGCTAGAGTTTTTGTTTTCTTGCTTTTCATTTCTTACATAGAGGGCGTAATTTGAACCCCAAGTCAAAATTATAAAAAATAAGTCCTTCGTGACTTTAGCAAATTACGAGTGAAAATTAAAAAGAAGACGATCTAGAATAATCACATATTCATTTATATATTGCCGTTGTTGAAGAAGATAGTTCGATCCTTAACCTCGTTTATCGTTACTTGGGTTACTTGCGGCTTACCCTATGGAATTTGCTTGCAGTCAAATATACAAATATGATGAACTACGGAATGTATAGCAAGGATTAGCCAACAGCAGTGGCGCCAGCCAATATCACTTCAAATAACCGCCTCCGTGAATAGCTTTCTAGATTATGTGAAGATGTACAGTTTTCGTAAAACTCGTAACTCATTCGAAGAACGCTACATTGTAACTATAAAACATCCATGGATTCTATGTATAAAAGGATTGCGTGTGAAATGCAAGATTCTAATGCAATTACAAACTATAAATTATAATCAACAATTTGCTATCTGGCTCCACAGCTCCACAGAAAGCCAAACAAGAACGAAAACTAACAAGACAATGATTTTAAAAAATGTCCTAAGCTAGTAGTATCAACCGAGTAGAATCATAAGACTTAGCAAACTTAGCAAAATGCTAGACGAGGTACACTGGGATCTTGGATTACATCTAGGGGGAAAGCTCTCCTACTCATTAGTGATGAAAGGAGTAGGGAGCTTCACTCGAAATGCATTATTAGAGTGGGAAACCATACGTAAGTTAAGAGGGAGGTAATTCCAGCATCGCAGACCGCTCAAAGTAGGGAGTGCTAATGTGCGGATTTCTGGTAGATCGAATGAAGCCAGCAGAGATTGAAGAGATTGACTATATTTAATAACCTTGGAAAAGAGCAGTAAGTCACGACATAAGGTAAACTGCTTCAAGTTACATCGAAGGAAAGGCTTGACATAGTCAGAAAGGCGAGCCCGTGAGCACTGTAAAGTTAACACTACGACTTAGTACCGAGAAGCCACAATCCCAGAAACTACCCCTAAGCCCCATAAGATCCGCATACATGGAGAGAGCATGGGCCACCTGTTCGCCGAATTGAACAAGTGGTAATAAGGAGGCGCCATGTCTGGTGAGTACGCTGGGTGTGGCGAGCTGCAACAGTGTACCCTGAACAACACTTGCAACCAGTAATCAAAAAATGGCATTTTCAGTCAATTTCTGTCACCACTGTTTTAATCCATAACCGACAATTGGGATATGATGGAGCGGCGTCACCATAAATCTCACCAGCAGATTTCCTCAAATCAAACAACAAAAGTAATGAATTTGGAAGAAGAAGAATTTTGACACATGCTGAATAAATTGCAGTTATTCTAGGTAAAGGAAGGTGAAGCCCATCTAACTCAAGCTCTTTTGTAGCCTGGTACATCATCTTCTTCTTCATTATTTTTACTTGTAGAAGTTGGTGATCCAAATTTTTGCAAAAACATTTAACACTCAATCTCATTGCTTTGCCATTTAACGAATTGAATCCTTAACATTTGCAAAATGTCGAAAGTAATCTGCCTCCCAAGTAACGAACGATATTTTGCGTAGAAAAAAAAATTTTTTTTATTTAACTTACTTCCGCTTTTTACTTAAACGATTCTTTCTACACGCATTCTTATAATTTGATGATGAAATAAATTAAACAAATTTGAAAGCAATTTCCAAGCCTATCGCACGCTATGACAATAAATAAAACGAATAAATAATTGAAAGCAACAAAAACAAAGGAATTAACTATAAATGATGCTTGCACAGTTTACAAAAATTCCATTTGTTGAACAACGTGCGAACAATGACTTTTCATTGGCAACGAAATTTGTTGCTTTTCATTGTCTTAACGCTGCTTGTAAGCCTAAGCAAAGCGCAGGTGGGTGTAAAGAAAAAAAATATATTGAACCAATTGCGTAATGATTTGAATTTAAGGACGATCCACCTAATGATTCAGAAGAAGAAGAGGAAGATGATTCATCATCGGAAGAGACTGTGGAAGATTCCAATGAATCGCAACGACGTCGTCGTCGCCGTCGTCGTTTAGCCGAATTATCCGAGGAGGGTGAAAAAATAGCACAGAATTTTTCGAAAAATTCCCGAACTATACCGGGTCTACCCAATTTAGAGGATATAACGAAAATTGCGGAAATCCTTACAACTGTCGGTCAGCAAATTTTGCCAGCTTTAGTCTCAGGTAATTCCGGGCCCACGAAATTATTACAAAATCGTGGGCAATTATTGCAAAACGCTAAGAATGAAATCGATATGTTGGCCGGAAAAATTTGTAAAAAGTCTCGTTAATTAAAAGTGAGTTTGCAATAAAATCAAAATTTATTTAATTTTACAGTTTTTGGCTAAAATTTGTGTATTTTTTGGACCGACATTGAGCCCCTGTACACGCAGTTGGCTGCGAACACGACTATTGAAATTCAATAAAAAGAAATTTGCACAAGTTCACATTAACGCGCAATGTCTTCTTCTTCTTCTTCTTCTTCATAAACTATAATTGATATCTTCTAGTCGATGAATTGAATAATAAAATATATATTTATAATAGCAAAAGTTCTTTTTCACCCAAATTGCTTTCTAAGTTTTTCAGTGAACTCAGGGTCACGCTGGAAACAATATCATGGGCGATCATTATAGTGATGGATCGGGTTTGTAGAAAATGAATTCGTCAGGAGATTGTAATAGACATAAAAAACACTTTACTTAAACTACCTTGGAATTGTGCCTCCCAAAAAAAAAAATTGGAATCAAGTCTTCTTTTTTTTTGATGACTTGGAAAAAAAAAACATTTGAAAAAAAAAGAATTGAAGGAAAAAAAGTTAAGTTTTGGGGATTTTCGAGGAGCATGATTAAAGTATAAAGATTAAGAAAAAATAAAAAAAAAAAAAAGGAAATTTTTGTACTAAAAGGTCAAAAAATCTTATAATTGATGTCTGCAAAATTTACATAATGAAACGTGGATTTTTAAAAGAAATTAAAAAAGAAAAAGACGACATCGAAAACATAAACTGCATTTCGAATGGACTTAGGATCTAAAAATTTTCGAATGGATAACGTGAAAAGCATAACCAATTATTAAAGAGCAAAAAAAAATAAAAATAAAAATTGTTATCGTTGTGGAATCTTCATTGCATTATCGTTTCTTTCATTTCTCTGCGAAATATCATTTTACCGATAAGGGCTAACATTAGTTTGAAGCATGGCTATGCTACGCATTTTGAATTAATATCAAGTTGGAATTTTTTTGACCATCATCTACATCGGAATCTGATTCACGACGTACACGGCTAGCGACTGTATGCAGTTTGCGGCGACATTGTGGCCTAGTGATTGAGTGTGGAGTGTTCTGCTCCAATAGAATAACGGGAAAAAGATTTCTATAAAATTTAAAAAAGGTTTAAAAAAAAAATAATTATAAAATATTCATTATTGTTAATTATTTTCTATTTTAATTTTTTTTATTTTTCGTGATCATCAGTATTTTTTTTTTCCATTTTTTATTATTAATAAAATGTCCGAAATTTAAATTTGTTGGTTTGAGTGATGGCTGGCAAGGTAGTTTCACACAACACACACTTACACTACCAGACATAAAAAAAAAAAAAAATAATTATAAAATATTCATTATTGTTAATTATTTTCTATTTTAATTTTTTTTATTTTTCGTGATCATCAGTATTTTTTTTTTCATTCACCTTATTTTCATTTTTTTATTATTAATAAAATGTCCGAAATTTAAATTTGTTGGTTTGAGTGATGGCTGGCAAGGTAGTTTCACACAACACACACTTACACTACCAGACATAAAAAAAAAAAAAAAATTATAAAAGTTCTATAGGGCAACTTAGTTTCGAACCCCCCATTCGCGGCGAGCTACTCACTTTTGCTTAGAGCCCTTCTGTATGTTACAGGTTCATCTCGCAATTAAGGTGTTAATTTAGCTTCGCGATATTTGCGTATAAAGCACTAG
This sequence comes from Glossina pallidipes, assembly GCA_000688715.1. Classification (NCBI taxonomy): domain Eukaryota; kingdom Metazoa; phylum Arthropoda; class Insecta; order Diptera; family Glossinidae; genus Glossina; species Glossina pallidipes. The sequence goes on from KK499983.1 coordinate 316,854, forward strand.
CGACGATATCCACAGCAAGCGAGTCCTCTAATGCGCACGCATTGCTCGTGCGAGGTAAAAATATTTGCACGACATGTTCCAAATATCGTATTGACTCTACTACTAAAAACAAGAACACTATACTAACATCAATAATCGCCGTTATAGGATTTTAGAAGGAAGTGATCCTTATGATGGCATTGAAAGTTAGCAGGGGTGGGTTGGCGATGAGACTTGCTTGTGCCATGCTGCTAGCATTGATAAAATGATAAATGTTACACATTCGTAATCCCTATTCTCCCTATAGAATTTTTATAATATGGAATATATTGTAGTGTAAGTGCGGTGTAATGTGTAAACTTACTTCGCCAGCCAATAACAACAAAGTAAGTTAGTTAAATAACATTTTTAATAATAAACTAAACTTTACGTATGTTAAATTAATGACATATTCTAAAATTAATGTTTGTAAGAAAAAAAAAAAATGTATTAAAAATTAATACTAACTAACTAACTTAAATAACAATAAAATTTAACTCAATTACCAAAACACGCCGAATGTACATTTGTGGTTAATAAAAAAAGATTTATAATATTTTTAATAGAAAAGAAATTAAAAAAATTTATAATATTTTTAATAGAAAAGAAATTAAATAATTAAATAACTCTGTTCGAGATGTGTAGGTAAAAATGTGTAGGTAGCTGCATTGCTGAGATTTTAAACTACTCTCATGGGTTTCGGAAATACCATGCCTCTCTCTCGTTCTCGTTTCATTGAATAAACAGCTACACTGGGGTTTGTTGTTGCTCTAAGTAATTTGATGTCAACGGCATTGAATTCTTGCATACGAAAATTGTTATGTATTATTTTTATTTTATTTATTTTTTTTTTTTTTCTTAAAAACCTCGTTTCATTGAAAAGTCATGGATAGTCGAGCTTTTTAAAAAAAACTTCTAAACGAAAAAAAATATTCAAAATACTGACACACTCGAACACTCGAAACTCAAATCAGAACTGCCTTCACAAAAAAAAAAAAACAAGCGCCTACTTATTTTCCTACACAATCGATTAGAATAGACCGGTTGGTAGCATCAATTTTCGTTTGTCCATTTAAATGATTTTTATCGATTGGTTGTTCACTCTCCAATTTGAAAAGATAATCATAGATATCCGTCGCGTAGACGGACACAAAAAGAAAATCATTTTCATCAATCTCGGTTACGGATTTTACGCGTTGGCTTTCCTTTTTAAAGCAAGTCGTTGATGTCTAAATTCAAAAAGCATTCAAGTCAGCTTCGAGTTGCTGAATTTCAATTAATTAAAATTTGCTATCAATTTGCTATCAAATTATTGTTAGATCGGGAACTAATTTAGAATCTATTTCTTTCTTTAAAATGTAAATTAGTCTTAGAATTTATTTATTTGTAATAGGATAAGCACTAATTGTAGTCCTAGAATTTATTCCTTTGTAATGGCCTAAGCGTTAGTCCTAGAATTATGATATGATCCTAGAATAATGGATATAAATTTATATTTAGTCTGTAAGAATAATTCCTTAGTTCAATAAGTTTTACGTTTATTCACGATTTCTTGTCATAATTTTTATTTTTAAGTTAGCCGACGATGATTGATTGACATGACAGGCTTTATATTTTTGGTCAGTCATCCTACGTGAGGCTATTTACATTGCCAGCCGGTGTTACTACGTTTCGTACAATTTTGCAAATACTGATAAGCGATGCTGACCACTAGCTCATCCTCAAAAGCACATTGCAAAAAGCGCATTCGTTCAGTTTATCAAAAACACTTACTAAGTCGTTAATTAATGTATAATTAATAATATATAATTAAAATTAATTAATTAATATATAATTAATATATAATCAGATATATTAATTAGTCATTGATTTTTTTAATAATTTAAATCTATTGATAGACTAAATTAATAAGCTCTTGGTTAATTCATTACAATCCTGAGCATTCTCTACTTGTCAGCACAGTTTATCCATTTTGCATATCGTAAGAAACATAATAATATCGGACGGACAGACATGGCTTAATCGGCAGATAATGGAAAAAACGCTATGCAACATGATTGTCCAAGAGCAGAAAATTTTTCATATCACAAAGCTCATCGGTTTTATACTAAAAATTAGCAAATAATAATAAATCATAATTAAATCTCTCTAATAATTTTAATTTTGCATAATTGTAACAAACTCATAGGATATCTTTCGGCACGATTTCTAAACGAAAATGTGATTAAAGTTGACAAGGAAGTTATATGCCGCGGGGGACCGACTTTCGCATACCCACCACTATGCTTTTTGCATTCTACTCTCCAAGTTCTTCTATTTGATACCTATATCGCTGGTATTAAGAAAACATTAAATGACCAGGTCGCAGTGTCCACCATATTCATTTTAGAATTAACCCGTTTTTAGGCAGATAATATGTCGTCATTTGAGGAATGTACAAAATAGTTTTAAGCATTCCATCTTAGTTACTTTATGCTTAATGCAAAAAAAAAAAAAATTAAATTTAATCATTTGTAACTTCATGTGGGGCATGGTCGATTTTTCCATTTTTGCACGTAAAGTGTAAACTGTGGAGTAAACGCGAAAAACTTGATTCTTCCCAAATTTTATAATTTCGAAATAAGTAGCAAAAACCCATATATTTTTGTTAAGACAAACAGAGTTGCTTTCAGTTTATGCTCCACTGCGGGCTTCTACGCTCACCAATTTGATCTATTTTCAATACCAACTTGCATGCGAAAACTTCCAAATTCGCTAACAAATTTGAAGTCGATGTATTCATTTTTGCGGCGGGGGGAGCGTCAACAATAAACATCACACAGACGGACAGACATGGCTTAATCAACTCGGAATTTCACGCTGATCAATAATATATATACTTTATAAGGTTTTTGAAGCTTTCTCGGCTCCTCCTCTAAGCAAAACTGTGGGGATTTTTGCTCGCCACTCATAAATTGTAAAAGATAAAAGTGTGAAATTCTCTACATTTATTTTATGGAATATCCTGCTGAAAAAAATTGTCCACTCACGCACAAACAACTTGTTCTCTTTTGTACAAAATTTTTAACAGAGAAGAGAAAGGTAAGGCGGGTATATATAAGTACATGGTTACTGGCATGTTATACGAAGCAGTTAAACATTATGGCTGTTATTTTCCGCCCAAAATTTCCACGGTTGAGTACAAAAAACAAGACCAACAGATGGGCGGACAGACAGACAAGTTTAGATCGATTCAAAAGGTGAGTCTCACTCGATCGGTACAATAAAAGCTGAATCTAAATAAGTAAAAACACTATATGGGGTATCACGGCCCAGCATTTGATACCCTAAATCACTCTACAGTTACCCATATAACGATTCTGCAAAATAATTCGTTTTATGGAAAGTAGTTGAGCTATTTTCAATAGTGTTCGTCATTGGGCTAAAACACGTTAGTGTATCAAATTTCTGCCAATTACCTCAAAGATTATGGCCTATAGGTTGAACATAAGCAAATAAGATGCACAGACAGCGGTAAATAAAATCGGAATAAATGATCCTGAATCGATGAGTATACTAAAAGGTGGATTAATCTCTACTCCTTCTGACTTCTGCATATGTAGGATACACAAAGAGGGTTTAAAAGGTGACTGCTTGAATGATTTGATCAGATATCCATCCACAAGTCCATAATTTTTTTTTTTTTTTTTTTTAAGAAAATTATCAAATTTTATTATAAAAATATATGAACACAAACGGGAAGAGAATTATTTACTCTCACTGTCGTAATTCTTCTTTCTCTTTATCTTTTTGCAATTGAAAATCCAATTCAATTTTATCTTGAGCCGTTCGTGTTGCTGTTTCTATGTAATGCTTTATCTTCTCTTCCAATTCGACAAGAACTTTTTTATATTCGGTATCTTCGTCGTTCAAGCGTAAGCCATGTAACAACAAATCCAATGTATTCACAGGTAAACATAGTTCGGGATTCGTGACGGTGAGCGAAAATTTGAAATTGAAATACTCACTGCCGGCACCCAAAAATGCTGAAAGCATTTCTTGGGCAAGTTCGGCAGCCTCCAATAAACGATTATGTTTAACGAATAAACGCAATAGTTCGGAACAATTGCTTAACTTGTAGCTATTGTAAAGCCATTGCGGGATGAAAGCCTGTAAGCTTAATAGTTTATTAACTACGCATTTTTTTATTTGTGAGGAGCCGTCGTCTTCATTATCTTCCAATAATTTTTGCAATAAATCCCAAGCCATATCGGCGGCTTTATTACGATACGATAGATCGGCTAAATTGTTTTCCATTAACCATGTCCATGCATCATTGGAATTTTCTTCGCTGCTTCGTACGCAAGCGCCGGTTAAACTTTCAAAAATCGGTAATAAAGATATAGAGAATCCTTTGGCAAATTTGAGAGCGGCAGTATAAAGACCACAACTGCACAATATCATTGTTAGTTCAGTTGGACCGGTGTGCAGGAAGGTCTGAACATCTTTTTGTTGACGGACCAATTGTATTAAAGCTTCCGTATGTAAAATTTCACGTTCAATATCTTTAATTTCCAATACCTCGATCTGAGTTTTATGACCCGGTTCCAATTGATCGCCGCCAACATCATCTCTGTTACCGCGATATGCATCATAATCATCACCGATTACTGGTTTGGCAATCCAACGATAACGTTCATCCGTTAAATGCAGGCCATTTAAACACATTAACAGGCAGTGGCAACGTTTCTGCATTGACTCAATAGAATCGCATTCGAGTTGTAAACGCATAGCCTGCTCGTACATGATGAACGAAGCTTTCCTCATAGTATCGTTGCTCACATGAAAAGCATATAGGAAATCATAAACTTCATTCTGTTCCATTGGCTGGGAACGAGCTCGTGACTCGACAATATTTTCAAATTCCTCGTGCAAATTGACATAAGGGAATTCCATAAGCAAATTCAAGCGTTTGCAATTGAATAACGTTATAACCAATTGCCTTAAACAGTCTTTACGTCTCGATGTTTCCGTAATAAATATTAAGGCGTGATATGCTTCCTCATAGTGTTCCAATTGCAAATGATTATTAAATATGATCGATTGAAACATGGGCAACTGAGGATCAGTTTTCTCTAATAAGCTAATTGCTGCCTCAGCTATGTTGATGACATGATCTAAAACGTTATATTGCTCAAATAATTGTATTACTTTTAGATAATACTGAGCCTTGCATTGGTTGGCCTGCTTTTGCTGTAACTCTTCACTTTTGTCATCTAAAAAATTATCAAAAATATTGGCATACGGCGTAGACTTAAGGATTTTATCGATCAAAAATTGTTCTTTGGTTACACCTTCTGCCGATTCTATAAATAAATCGTAAGCTTTATGCGTTTCGCCACAATCTAGGAACGATACCGCTAACATAAATTGACGTGAACTTTTATTCCAACCGCACCAGCTACTAAGTAGGCGAACATAGTCGGCAATAAGGATATGTTGGCAAGTGCCAAATAGCCATTCGCCAAAATCAAAATTATACGATACGGGCCATGTCAGTTGGGAAACTATCGTTGATAAAGGCATTAACGTTTGCTGCCAATTCATGCCTTCTCCGATTTTAACATTGTCAGCAAATAGAGCTAAAGCGGTAAGCAAGCCTTTGGCATTTAAAAATACCTGCAATAAGGTGGCAGTATCACGTTTACCACCATTGCCATATATACGACCCGATCCAGTGGTCAGTTGTAAAAGGTTTAATCTTTGCATAGCATTGTCGACAGACGTAGCTGTTGAGATATTGATCGGCGTCTCGGCTATCCAAACCATGACGTAGTAGGAGTGCAGGAATGTTATTATACCCGGCATAAATTGTGTTTTCAAAGTTTTCACTACCTCCTCAGGCAATGATTGCGTACTGATAAGAATTTGTTGTAGTAGAAGCCAATTTCGACATAACGCAAAGCGAATTAAAGCATTTTGTCGAACTGTTTCCGATAGGACAGATAATCCAATTTGGCTACCAAATAACGCTCCTAACGAGCTTAGCAGACCTTTCGAACGCGCCAGATGATCATGTGTTTGCATAAACTCGGGATTTCCGTTATCCATACGTAGAGTATCGAATAATAACGAAATTGCATTACATATATCACTAATCGCTTCCAACTTGTGACGTATTATGGCCAAAAAGTTGTCGGACAGTAAACTCTTATCTGTGTCGTTCGCCAGCAGCTCTTCAACAAATTTTTCTATCAATAGATTCGACTTTTCAAGTTGATAAAGCTTACGATCAAAGTCGATTTCAAAGTCTTCTGGCAGCCATTCTTCTATTTGGGTCAGTAGGTTAATTAAAGTTAGCAAATCGTTACCCAAGATTTCATTTTCTGCAAAATGTTGATGTATTACAACTTTTGCTTCCACATGATCGCCTGCCAGCATTAAATGCTCGAGAGTATCGCAAGGTCTTAGAAGTGAAAACGAATTTTTCTTTATAATGCAAATACCATCCAAGGGCGCTAGTATAAATAAACCACTAGGATGAGAAGTTTTAACGTGATATTGCTCACAACAGGAGTAAAAACGTTCCCATAAGCGTGTAGATGCCTCTAGATAATCATCATCGGTTGCATCGATATCTTTGACTTCGTTTTGTAATTCATCTTCTACGGCCTGACAGACACGTTTTTTGAGCATATTCATCGTGCAATGTTTTCCTTCAAATCGCACACTAGACCGTCGAAACATGAACAATGCTTTCGCAATTACGCTCTTTTCAAATTTACCCGGATGAAAAATATAAAAACAATAGGCTTCGCGGGGATCCATGCCATGCTCAATACCAAGGCAATAACGGTCTGGTGGTGCTTCCATAGCCGCAGAAACCCAATTCATGCTACTGCCGTGTAATAACGAATAGCTGGAAATGCTGAATTCTCCCTCGGCATTACTCCATAATGCCCATATATGTGATTCGCTAACATCAAAATCGGCCAAATCCAGTTTGGGAGCTGCATTAATCACTTTACGCTTTATTAAATTTAAAGCAGAATTATTCTTACTGTCCACACATAAATCAATGCACACAAATTCCGAACCAGAAGAATGTGACAAAAATACGCAAAAACTATGATCATTTATTTTACGCAAAACATTACTTTGTGGGCCCTGCATGCGTTCTTCACTATCGTTCCTTACACAATTAATCGTACAGTGGCTTTGTTGATTGACAACAGACCAAGCGCGTAAATGGTCATTACGATACAAGGCTAGTAAATAAATTCTTTGATTGATGCAAGAAAAGGCTAGAGAAGTTGCGCATTCGGCATCGGATACGTCATGTCTTCCAGTCAAAGCTTCTCTTAAATTCGAAAATAGACGTGGAACGTTGTAATGATCTCTTAATAAACGTCTCACTGTGTGACCGGTGGCGCAGTTCATGGTATACAACGCCAACTGCGACTGACAGGCCAACGCAAAATAAGCTTCATCGCCATTTTGTGCTAGGAATGCGGCTGCAGCATGCGGTACTGCATTATCTGAGCCTGCTAGTTGTGTATCGATTACATAAAAACTGCTTGGATCTCGGGCCGCTGCTGCATTACTCTCTTTGAATATTGAAAATGATTCTTCATCATTTGAATCGACTGCAGCACAAGCTCCATTATTTCCCTCAGCCAAATGATCGGGATGTGGGAAAACAATATGATGCAAACTTGCTACTGAGCTAACCAATAATACTATATGTTTCGGTTGCTCAGTTATAGTTACGGATAATACAGGCGAATCAGTGAATTTGTAACGTAGATTATTTTTATATAAATTAAAGTCCAAACTTATTTCAGACAATTCCAAAACATCCTGATACGAGCGCCAATAAATGAAGCGATTCCTATTATGATTTACTTTAAGGTTTTTGTAACAATAACCACCAGCCTTTTCGGCCACTTTTATATCCTGCAACGTGCTGTGAGTACCCCCTAAAAAAAATTATGGGTTAGTAAATTCTATTAGGAAATACTGTTATCCAAGAAAGCTAACCGGTATTTAATTTTATTTCATGCCATTCTTCGTTAAAGGCATTCACCGGGATAACTTCACGATAACTTAAACTGCCCATTCTTTGATGTCACTTAAAAGAACTCACACACGTTACACTTATCACAACTTTTTATCTTAAATAAATCAAAAAATAATTATGATTTCAATTTTGAACAAAACGAAAAAAATTGTTTTACTCAGATTGTATTGCAAAACACGAAAGTTTCTACTTAAATTCTCAGCATTCGCAGTATTGCCATTTTTATTTCCGTCATCTGCTTTTACGGTATTGCCACGTGTATTTTTCACATTTACGTTTTTAACACAAATTAAAAGCACAAATTTATTAGGGCGACACAGATAAGGGTCGATTCTCGTTTACTTAACTTGCTGCGAATAAGTGACAATAAGAAAGAGAGGCACTTGGCGTATGGGCAAAAAAAAGATAAACAAGTAAAACATGATTTGAGAAGTAAAAAGAATATAAACAACTTAAACGATTAATGAATTTTGTGAAATAAAGACATAAAAGAATACGTAATATAAAAATAAAGGTTTTAAGTTCGGAATAAACCTTAAAGCTTGGGAAGAGTAATAAAAAACTCTTAATTTACCAACTCAAAAATAAAACAGATTTTATCTGTCTCGCACTCAATGCTAAAGAGTTTCTTGATATTCGAAAAAAGCCTATAATGTTTACGTGCGAGCTACAAATATTTCAGTTTTTTAATTTTGTGTTACGTATACCAAAAATTTGAAAACGTCATCATGGATGAAGAGAGTAAGAAAAATGCGTCATTTAGGAAGAGAACACGATTTTAATGTAATGGCTTGTCTTTTAATAGTCTCTATAGCTGTCAATTTATAGAATTCTGCTAAAAATCATTTTTAAATTTGTAAGTTCTTTTTATTTCCTTTTCTACCTTTTTCTTATTGTTTTATTTGTCTGTATACATACGGCATATCAGGTACACCGCTTCTCTACACATTTCTTCAATATTTTCAACAAAATAAAATCCACACTACAAATAATAATTAAATTATTTTCGAGGCAAGTTCATCCTCTATGAGGTCTTCTTATTAGAATCTCATTGTCCTTATTGATATCAAATCAGTTCAACTATTTTTATGTGTTAAGGTTGACTGGACTAAGCCAATAATGACGGAATTGAAAATATATAGTTATTTTAACATTAAACGCAAACAAAAAGATTCACCTCATAATTTGTGCTCAAATTTTTCTTTTTAATTTTGTTAAAACTGCTTATAAGGAAATTTTACAATAACGCGCATGTTACTAACATAAACACAATGGAAAAATGGAACACATATCGCGCTTGTTCAAAAGTGTCCAATTTCAGCAAGAAAAAAAACCTCACATTCTATTTTACATATGATGTATACTTCTTTAAGAAAACTTTAAACCCAATTGTGCTCAGAGAATTTTCATCCTAATTTTGACTGATTGGAAGCATACACCCATTGATTGACGAATCCGACAATTTCGAGTTTTTGCTTGAATGTTATAAAATTGATGAAATTGTTTTGAATGTATAAAAATAAAGCGTGCCACTTTTGGCCGTATAAAAATAAAGCGTGCTAGTTTTGGCCGTATAAAAATAAAGTGTGCTAGTTTTGGCCGTATTAAAATAAAGTGTGCCAGTTTTGAATGTATAAAAATGCGAAATATTTACCGCAACAAAATTTAATGGAGTTTTGGTCTAAGTTTAAATATTTCAACTATTTATCAAATAGATAAGTTATGAATCTTGGCATCTCTGAACATGTGTATAACAGTTTCGCTAAATAAGACAATTAAAAAAGAGAAAAACCAAGAAAAATATGGTATATAATTTAAAAATATATGTATAAAATAAGAAAATGACAATAAAATTCACTGGATGGAAAAATAAATAAAGAAATATATAGAATGGCGGACGCAACACGTGCGAAACGCGGGAGCACTTACTAGCGTCAAAAAACAGCGTAAATGAATTGTCAAATTTGTTAAGGCCGAGAGAATGTACTTTGTGTTCACACTGTGCCTTTTTTTTATAATCGCACGAATCATCTGTTGTTGACTCGCTGAATGTTCAAGAAGAAAAAAAAGAAGAAGAATATAGTTTAGTCATAGTCGACACCATTTTAAAGTAACTAGATAAAGTTCAGTAATTTTTGTGAAGTTGACTGAGCTGTATTGTGCGGTTAGTTGTGGAAGATAAGTGAAGGTCTTTGTTGTAAAAGAAAATTCTAGAAATACATCTGCATGCATACAAGTACAAATGTGTACTTAGCTAAGTGCCAACGCAGCAAAATTGAAAAGTATTACATAACCTTCTTAATATTTAATGGCGAAACAAATTGATGAAAATTACAAAATGAATAACGTCAGGAAATGGCATCATTAATGAATAATAATTATCATATGGGGGTCAAGGAGGTAATTTTTCACATGAAAAATTGCTTCAAGTCGACTCATTATACACACGTGTATGTCGTCAGCACAAGATGGCGGCCCTCCTCGTTTGGTGACCCCTGGGCAACGTTAATAATACTATTATTAACGGCGGAAATGAGCGGCGTCGATCGGTTAAACACCAAAATAGCTTTTATTAGAAAGGCGAGACTTCCCTATCTGGGCTTATGGGATTAAGGCTGGCTGTCCAATTAGCGACTTGTCTAAGTGACAGTAGCGTGGAGTTCAAAGATTTATTGAGTGGATATAACTCTTCTTCGAATTAAACGCGTTCACGATTGAAGAACACCCCTTAGCGCCCTGGGACATAGGTTGGATTTAAAAATAAAAAATAAATCTAGTGTTCATAGATATCGTGTTACGTTATTCTAACGTAATCAGCCAAACCATTCTCTGTATATACTCATTACGAAACGCAACGTCTACTTACCAGAGTTGCAATGGAAATATCAGCAAGTATTGCTGAACATTGTAATTATGCTAAGTAGTGCTGAAACCTAGTGTCTCCGTGCTGTAACGGCGCATTGCAGGTGGTAGTCATGCAGATATAGTGGAAGAAATATCTGTGAGGGCAGCAGACTAAATCTACGTTGTGATTCATTATTAATGAGGCCTTAACCGAGTAAACTTTGCAACTTAGTTGCCGAGATTTTGTTTGAATGCAATTCCGAATGGGAAATTGCAAGCATGTAACGGGCCTTCGAAGAGGGTCATTGTTCGCGCAAGCAAAATTCATACTAGATGACTTATCTGAGAATATCTAATGTTCTGATGCGGTCGCCCCCTTCAGACGTTAGGAAGCGATCCACAAAATCGCCTTGCAACTTAACGAATGCTCCCGTTAAATTAGCTTAATTATCCAAGTATCGGGGAAAAGGATGAACGATTTTTCTTTACTGTGTACGTGCTTTTCCTAATTGTTAACCATAGGTGATGTTTAGCAGTTACGACAACACACGCGGAACGTGCTTTTCCTAATTGTTAACCATAGTTGATGTTTAGCAGTTACGACGGCATACGTGGAACGTGCTTTTCCTAATTGTTAACCATAATTGATGTTTAGCAGTTACGACAACACACGCGGAACATATACAGGTAAGCAAACACAAAAGAATTCTGCAAATTTTTCGAAAATAATTTTTTGATTTCATCACAGGAAGAAGGAAAGCTCTGTTGAAATGCAAACGACCTCTGTTATCGGCCAAACGCTGATGCCACTTTCCTATGCAGAGCAAACGAGGAATCATCTGATAGCGAGAGCAATTTTGCCCAATACCTTGAGGACACAAGTTATTGGCCAAACAATGTAACATCCTATGCAGACTGAATCAAGTATCCTCTGGTAGCGAAGCTAATCAGTTGAGTTTGCCCCATAGCTTGGGTTGAAAATAATTCCGACAGCCTTAGGGCACATTCAGCGGTGCTTGCATATATTAAGCAGGGAATATTTCGTAATGCTGACCCAGACATACAAAGCAAAAAACACTTCGTGACTTCACGATTTCACAATTGTGAGGTTCGTATTGGGAGTTTCGCAATTGTGAAAATAAAACATAACAAGCATTAGAAAATCCAATTTCCACTCGCCTTTTATTTATTACTTGCTTTGAAAATATTTTTAAGAATGACTTTGTCATATGAAAGCAAAGATGGAATGGTTTTGAAAAATTCCTCACCATAAAGGCTATAAATATAAGAGACCTGGAATATTTGCTTTTTTCCTATGTCGAGGCAGATTTAGAGAAAGTTCTTAGTGTTTATGGCTTTCTTGGATTTTGTACCTAGGGAAAGTTGTTCGTAAGTTGAAGTACAGAGAATTGTATCGATCGGCGTAGATATTAAATTTGAATTATTCGTTAAATATTTGGTACGGGAAGTTAAGGTGCGGAGTGATAAGTTCATGAAAGGTATGCTTTTGTCAACAATTGGAGACTATCCAGGTTCCCGCATGTAATCAATGTAAAATACGAACTTCGTAATCACTAGAGACACAAAATAGAGCCAGCACCAGGGAAGAATATCTGTGGAGGAACTGGCAGGCAGTAAAGTGTTAAGGTAGAATTCGGACAAAAGGGAAGTTTCCTTCTATAATCTTCTGTTCCTTCTTTTCTTCTTTCTTTGCATTTTTTGCAATTCAATTTCTATTCAAAATAAATAAGAACATTGTAGTTAGGCAAGGCCGATCTTTATATACCCTGCACCGCATTGTCTAACACAATTCTGGGGACTAATAGCGTTCGTCTTTGGGTCAGATTTCGTCACTGTACCAAATTTCATCAAAATATCTCAAAAATTGCGACCTGTAGCTTGAACATAAATTTACATGGACAGCCATCAGACGGGCAGATAGGCTTAGCTTAATTCAGATTATGATTCTGAATAGATGGATATAATAAAATAAAAGTTAGGTCCATCTTAAGCCTTCTGCGTGTGTTACATACGACCGCACTAGCTTAATATACTTTGTACCATAAGCGGTGTAGCGTGTAAAAAGAAAAGAAGAAAAAAGAAGATTTCTATATTCTGTGATATTGGGTGTGTGCGGATGTTTTTTTTTATTTTTATAGAACATAGGTGAAAATTGTGTCTTTGTTGCTACTTATTAGTAATGAGGAGAATGTTTACAACAGATATTAGACAGCGGACGGAGGGACGGACATGCTTAAATCGTTCAGAATTTGATGCTAATCAAGAATTATATATTTTGTGTACTCTTTCAAGCTTCCTTCTGGTTGTTGCTTTCGTTTTCATGAAACGAATATACATTTTAACCTTCGATGAGAGGTACAAATATGCACTGGAAACTTATAAAAGGTCGACAAGTAAACGATCGACCTTTTTGACTGAAATAGCTACCAGCGACATCAGTCAAATTAAGACTATTCGATTCCGATCGGCATTTGATAAATAGAGGAATCGAACGCAATTTCAATATTGTTTGAAATGGATTTGCAATCTTCACTCCACGCTGTGTACAATATAAGGGCCCTTTTGCACCATATGATTATAATAATAAAATAAATTTAATCGATTATGTGAAACTTATCTATGAGTTATGCAATCATTTATAATAACATAATCGAAGTGTCGTATGATGTCATTTATCTAAGACATAATACTTACGCCATTGTAATATATTCGGAGTGGAAAAGTGGTGCGCACGCACCACAAAGGCCATTGTATTCATAATTCATTCACATATATATTTACAAGTTTTTGCCAAATTGTAGAAGAGCAAAGAACTTTTTAAAGGAAAAAATAATTCCACATAACGCCTTGAAGCTATTATCGCGATGACAGAGCAGTAGACGTTCGTAAATCGTTTCGGTTATTTACGCTAATTAATGAAATAAATATGCATTTGTTGAGGTCTTGTTATATGCTGGCGTCGTGATCGGTTAATAATCATAAAAGAAAACAATGTGTATTTCGGGATACAGTCCGTCCATATCCCAAGCGGAAGTTTATGCAATCGCTGGATGTGTCTCGAAATGCTTAAGAGGGCAGCTGATATGCATTTACTCGGACAGTCAAGCCGCCCTAAAGTCCCTAAAAGGGCGAATGATAACATTTAGCCTTTTGTTGGAGTCCTTTTGAAACATTGAAAGAACTCGACAGGCACAATATGGGTGCCGAGCCATTTGGGTGTTGAGAACAACAAAATGGCTGCGCAAAAGAGGAGGCCGAGGGACTATGATAGGTTCTGTAATGTATTAAGAACCTATATTAATAGGCTGGTATAGGAGTGGTCATAGGAAAAATTGGTTTGCTGGAAATGGACTGAGAAGAAGCTACCTACGTTTGGTCATAGGCTTGTACATGGGTCGTAATTCGCTCAGGGTTCGCATGAAAAACATGTCCGATACCGATGAATGCAAATTCTGTCAAGGGACGAGGGAGATCTCCGATGGTCACCACTCTGTGTGAAAGTGAGATCATCTGCAGAATCGGACACCATGTGTTTGGCGAATGTATCATAATGTCGGTCACGGTATGTTGCTATGAACTGTAAATGGTGGCAGGATTCATGAGCATTTTAAATCTGGAGGGCTAGGGGTACGCGCAAGAACAATAGATCTTCTAGGTCACGATACGGGTTGCCCGCACAATTAATAACAACAATATTCTTATTTCGATTTTATATGAATTATGATATTACGAAGGAATAATCATAAGTTTGCGTATAGTGCTGTACATGGACTCGCGACTGCCAAGTCGGTAATCGTGGGTTCAAATCTCAATGCGTTAAACCATACATTCTAAATAACTATATAACATAGTTATATAGACTTGTGCTCGCCTTTAATACTTCAATGCCTATAATATTGTACACTGCTCACTTACTCTTCTTATTGATATTCATTGGTATATAATGTCATAGTTTTACCACGTAAACTTAAGTTTGCTAATACTTTGAGGTTGAAAATATTCTCAGTAAAAATTTCGTTTATTTTGGAAGTGGAAACTATTAGCTTTCCTGCGCTTTAATGATCTTCTCTGTCGTAGCGTAATTTAAGTCCTTTAGCCGTAAGCGCCTCAATTATTATAAAAGAGAATTATTACATCCCGAAAATCACACAGAAAACAATGTCTTATGATTTGTAAGATGTCACTGTGATGTTGCTCAGAGTAGGGTCATTAGTCTATGTTCGGCTGCAGAGATTTTATTATATGGAATACATTAAGGTGCAGTAAGAATTATAGAAAAATCACACGGCTTTCATACATTAGCTGTTCGCGATATAAGCCTTTTTTTTTGATGGGATCGGTTACATGCTCTCTCAGTTACGCATCAGCCTAACTTAGGATGTTTCCACTTTCGACTATCGGCGAATGTTTTCTAAACAAACCTAGAATCCTTTTAAAGCATTTTTATGCCCGCATTTATAGCAGACGTCCTTTGAGTGGTTGGTCATATTATTTAATAAAAAAGACATCTCTTACAATGCGCTGTGGTTGCGAAAAAACTGGACGCTAAAGCTTTCATAGCATGTTACACTTGCAGCGTTGTATTTCTTAAGAATGAGAAAAGCAAATAAGTGATGAATGAGCATCAGAAGATTCACGCCCGAAAATAAGTACAAATTTTTGAAAAAAAAAATCTACTAACACAATTACAAAAAGAGTTAATATTTTTGTAAATGGTTGCGACAGACGAGAAAGAAGTACATTTTCCACAACCAAAGCCAAAGTGCAATTTAGTTGAAATGAATTTTGTTTTTGTGGGATCATTAGATGAAAATGGGACTGCGGTGTTGTGTGCGTACATCGCAGATAAAATGTTACCAGCGATCGGGAAATTTTGATGAGAAAATTGTATAGAATATTGGATCTAAAATTTGTCTAGCGGTACTTCACCTTGAATCCTGACTTAACACCTTCAAGTTTAGCAAAGAAAGGTTTGTTTTGTAAAGATGGTTAAGTTGGAAGAATTTTGTTTAAGTGTGAAAAGTAGTCGATCATGGCAGACATTATCGAATGTCTTTTGCAAATCTCGGTAATTTTTATCTCCAATGACGAAACGAGACGGTGGCATTCCTCAATTGTATCACGTTTACCGCTGAAATACCGCTTCCGAGTCCATGTCACGCGAGCGCTATATGCATTTCCATCTAACTTTCTATCAATTGTGAAATTCCCGGCATATGATGATGAATACGCGAAGAGGTCTCAACCGATTTGCGATCTGGCACTTAAGGTTCTACAGCATTCTCCAAACTAAGTCGCTCTCTAGATGTATAGGATTGAAATAAGTTTTGCGAATATATCCTTAGTTTTATTGTTCAAGCTATACACACATTACTTCTTGCTCGCACAGTGCTTGCGAAGCTTCATCCTTATAATTCAGCATTTGAGAGAAGATTTTGCTCATGAATGCTATCAACTTTTCTGGTATTTTCGGAGACTCACATTTACGCGAACTCTTATATACGTGATATTATATATTGATGATCCATTTATATGTCTGCATATATGCATGTATGTGTGGGCACAGTCAGCTGAAAGGTTGAATTACCCACTAAATTGTACGTCAGCGAGACTAATGCACAATTTAGTAATTGTTGTTGTTGTTGTTGTTGTTGTTTAGCGGATAGGTGATTATTATTAGTATTATTATTCTTTTATGCTGATGTGCATGACTCAGTCACCTTAAGAGTCATAATGTGATTTGCGTGTTGTTTGTTACCTTCCTGTATCGGTCGGTATTGCTCTCTGTAAAGTTTTCTTTCAATTCTTCGCTATATTGCTCTGCTTCTGACCGTGACTGCCTATCAAGTGATTTCGCGTAAAGGAAAACGAAAACATTTACAACTTTGTATGTATGTATGCGCGCGCGTGTGTGTGTGTGTTTGTGTTTGTGTGTGCGATGCTGTTTCATGACCTTCTGTTGCATTTTAATTTCATTTATGCATACCGCACGTTGTTCATAAAAATAACCGAAATGCCCTACGGAATGGTAATGGAAAAGTCGACATCAAATAAACCTTAGCCTCTCGCTACCCGCTAACCGCTCCCCGCTCCCCGCTCTCCGCCACCCCCTGCTGATGATGGCACAATGCATGTATGCACCGCCGCTCGTTATGAATAAATAATATTTTCAATGTAATGCCCTGTTGACGTTGTCATTGGCATACTTCGTTTCTGTCTGCTTTTTTTGCTTTACCATGCCATTTATATGTTAGGTAAGTCGCACAACAACAACAAAATATATATATATATATATATATATATATGTGTGTGTGCGTGTGTGTGTGTTTGTAGAAAAATGCTAAAGAAATGTTTGATTTTTGTTATAAGCATTTATGCACACATACGTTACATAGGTGCAGATATAAGGGGCGCGAGAAAAGGAGAAAGAGATATATGTGCGTACTTTGTTGCTGTTGTTGTACGCGGATGTTCGGTGTTTTGTTTAAACTGAGCAACGTAAAGTTGCTTATACGATAGGCTGATTACATGCTTGAAACAATTCATGTGAGCGCCTAAATCGTACCTATGTGCACCTTCATATAAACTTCTCCCTCTGCGATTGGATACACATGCACTTACTTCACTACTATATATGCCGTATAGTGTGATGATAATGATGATGATGATGATGATGATGAGCTTTATTTATTTATTTTTTTGTTTTTCTCGTTAGCTTGCCTGACTGTCGATTGATATTAATGATTATTACTGGGATTTTAAAATAGTTGTTGTTGTTGTTGTTGTTGTTGTTTCTTTCATGCTTATAATTCATGATAACAGCAAGAGCAAACGGCGACGTTGAGTTTAGAGTAAAAGCTTCAATATCAATACGCTATAAAAATTCTTCTTCAATGATTGTATGGTTTTTGAAAGTGTGTGCACTTTATATGTCTACATTTTTTAAGTGTACACACACACTATATATATATATATATATACATATACCCACAGTCATTTAAAGCCGTTCATTTGTTTTCGTCTTCAGTCCCTAAGGTCCTTTTTTTCACGTTCAACTAAATATATTCTTTTGTTTTTGTAAAAAAAACTGATGTCTGCATTTAATGCTTTTTTTTTTTTAATGATTGTTTTTGTTGTTTTTCTTCTTCTTTTTTTCGTTATTACTATTCTGGCAATGGCCTGGCATCCTTTTTGTCATTCATGTCAGTTCAATGAATTGTGAATATTGTTGTTGTTCGTTTCAAGAGATCTCAACTTTTTTTCTCTCTTTTGGGGAATGAATAAAATACCTACACACACACACACACACGCTCCTTTACTTTTATGTATTTTAAAAGTGAACGAACGCTATTGTTTTACGGTTGAATTTCAATTTAATTTTTCTATTTAACAGAAGTGAAAACATTATAGCGGGACATGATCGTCGATTTAATACCCTACAAGACTTCGGTTAATGCAATTGTTCATACAAAGACTTTTCGAAATAAGGTCTTGCATATAGGAAGTGGACGAAAGAGTGGTCCCATCCGAAAAATTTTATTTATTTATTAATATATTTTTATGCAAAACCCATAGGCCAATTGTGCGCGCAAAAATGTTTACCTTTGCTCCATCACTGACCTTGGCAGACTTCAACTGCCAGTGCCGGGGGCAAGCAAAAGTTCGAAAATAAGGCCAATTTTCTCTTGAAGACATTGAAGCGGCCATCAAAGGATCTCAAAATCGGCGGTTACGCATTCCAGATGTGAGCTATCGGTACAATAAATGAACGTTCAACCAAAGAGTGCGATAAATGTGTTATTGACATAAAAAGACTCCTACGCGACCCAGCAAACTGTAATCGTTCGATTACAAGTTTCGGCACTTGTGACTGAACTATTTTGTAGCGATAGCTTAACAGCCTAAATTTGAAGTAGTCATGGAAAAAGTATATCAAAAAAGCATAAAAGCACGAGGAATACGGGCATACGAAAAGGAAAACGAGGAGGAAAACGTTTAGTTTGCGGTTGACTATCAGTTTGAGTTTGTCTAAATAGTAAGACGGACAGCCATAAATTACTTCCATGCAATAGTTATTAAGCAGATATAAGAGTAGCGTCTTCGGTCCAAGTGGAATAGCTTAAGACCTTGGGTCAAAATATGCCGAGGTACCAAATTTCATCAATATATCTCAAAAAAGTACGGATTGTAAGTTGGCAACAAGAAGGGCAGACGGACAGACGGACAGACGGACAGACAAGTTTAGTAATTCTGAATCAATTGGTATAATAGAAACTGGATCTATCTGAAATCTTTCTGGGTGTTGCATACATGCACACAAATTTAATATACCCTTGTACCTTGCACCTATAAGTGCGCTTTTATTTTCTCTATCGTGAAAAGAAAACAAAAACCGTAAATGGATGTTTTCATAACAGATAAAGAACAGAAATTTTATCATAGATTTCCATCTAAATATTGGTTGATAGGTAGAGGGGAAACGAATGTTTTAAGAGCGACTAATCCGATAATCGTGTTAAAAATATATGCCAGTTGACAGCAATATGTTCACATTGTCTTTAATATCCATTTGAAATTGTGGCTGGGAAGTATGTGAGTGCAAAGCAAAAGTTGAGTAGATTTCAAAACTCAATTATTTTAAAGCAATTTATTGATTCTCATAGAAGCTTTGCATGGCGTCGATAGTGACAATGAAATACTTGTAGAAGTCAATTAAAGTCTTGATTATTGATTAATATCGGCAGTGACTTGTTAATCAAGAGTGAAACACTTCGTCGATCAGTCGCCCAGTGTCAATTTCTTTGCAAAGTTAGGAGACATACATGAGATACTTTTTAGAAAGGACAAGCAAACCGATCTCGCTGTCATAAAGAAAACTTTATAGATTTGCTAGGCTCTTCAGGCCCACATTACACTTCTCATGTGGTCAGTTCTTCAATATTACGAAAATTTATACGAAAAAAGTCCATTTGCGATATGTAAACAAACAGAAGAGATCTCGAAATAGTATTGCAGTACTTCTTAAATAAGGTACAAAAAATACGAGGCACAAAGACAGAGAAAGATTGCGAAAAAGTATTGGCTACTCCCTGGAAAGGTTGCAAAGAAGTCCCGCACGTAAGAAAGCAGAGAGAAAAGACCTCGGAGAAGTATTGCAGCACTCTTTAAAAGAAGTACAAAAAAATTCAAGGGATAATGAAAGGGAAAAGATCTCGAAAACTCCCTGACCAGTACTCCCTGAAAAGACTGCAAGGAAGTTTCGCACTAAGAAAACAAGTCTCTCACATAAGAAAGCAGAAAGAAAAGATCTCGGCGAAGTAAGGCAGTACTGTTTAAAAGAAGTGGAAAAAAATGCAAGGTACAGAGAAAGGGAAAGATCTCAAAAAGTTATTGAAAAGATTACAAGGAAGTTCTTCACAGAAGAAAGCAAAGAGATTTCAAAAATGTATTGCGGTACTCCCTGAAAGGACTACGAAGGAGCCACTCACGTAAGAAGGCAGAGAGAGAAGACTTCGAAAAAGTATGACGGTACTCCCTTAACAGAGAATTAAGAAGAGAAACGTCTCACGTAAGAAAGCAGAAAGAAAGTGTGACGGTACCGTTTAAAAAAAGTACAAAAAAATGCAAGGCGAGAAAAGAGGGAAAAGATCTCGGAAAAGTATTGCAGGACACACTGAAAAGAGTGCTGGGAAGAACGAAAGAGAAGAAATACCTCGAAAATGTCTTGCAGGACATTGCATTGTACTTCAAGGCCATACTAGATATGAGAAGCTAGAATAGCCTCGAAAAAGCAGTCTAGTGGTCCTAAATGTACCATTTAACAGCTAGCGCGCTTTAGGAACAGTTCGGTTCACTCGGGCAGCTTATTTGGTAGACAATGGAATATCGATCAGCAAGACTTTTTCAAAATAACTGGTCGTGTCAATCTAAAGTCTTGTATTTGTTTGTATTTCTCAAATTTGAAAATAATTCGATGGTACTTACGTTCGAAAAAAACGTCTTCCTAAGAAGGAGAGAACATGGAAATATTGAAATATTTTTATTAACAAAGTGTAATCCATCGACTCACATCTCTTTATGAATTGTTTTCAGCTTGTCAGTCCGTCTATCCGTTTCGTTTTCTTGAATTCAACCTACAAGCTGCAAATTATTGAGACATTTTGATGAAATTTGTTGGCCCAAAGATCAAATTTATTGAATATGATCCTAACTGGAACACTCTTTCGACCACTTCCCATATAAGATGTCTGTTTGAGAATTTGCGATCTGTAGGACGGTAGTGGATGGTGTGCTTTCACTTTTCCTTGATTTCAATTTAGAGATGAGACATAACCGTAGTATTCAACCCAATCAAAAGTTTCGAAGCAGCTTGATTTGATAAGGAAGCTTTCATCATAGAGTGGGACCACGTTCTAGCATAAAACAGAACAGATGTCTTTGGTGGTTTAACGTGGGTACATACCTTTTCGATTTAACCCCACGGTGCACGATGACACATGCGTTAATTTAGCGTAATCGGCGACCTCCGTCCCTATAATCTAGAGGCCTAAACTACACTGGAGAATCCAGATATGTTTATTGTGTATGGCTCAATAAACCCACTGTGGCAAATGTTGAGGCCTATCATTAGCTCTAATTATTCGCTTTTGGAATGATAGAAACCACAACCACCGCGATAACCCCGCAGGGCCGTGTCCAGCAGTCAGGACTCACACATTAGTTAGCTATTGCGTTCAAACCGGGAACTGGACATATAAGCTTCCACCACGGTTTGGACATGTACGTAAGTATGCAAGCTTCCCCCCGAAGGATCTTGGCAAGCACCACTCTGCAATAAACGAATGCTGTCACCTCTACCCGTAGGTACTCGTGACATAGTTAGTGGGCCCCTGACCTCGCGGAGCTTAAAGTTAGGCTATGAAGCCTTTAGTCTTATTGTACGCGACATAGTCACTCTTGCTTCGGATGAACCATACAACCCCGCCTAGCCAACATCGGACTATCCTTCTTCAAGATATATTAGCATCGAGGGCGATACCTGTTGCCAAGTTGTAGATAGAAAAATACAGAGAACAGAACAATAGTTCCTTGTTTGCTGTTCAGATGCTATTCAAAGAAACCTTCTCTCAAGTGCATGTTTATTGGCAAGCCACAGATCAAACAACTGGACAGCTGCTCAGACAGTTGAGAATTAAGCAGTTGGACCACTAAACAGTGCAAATATGATGAAGAGTGTAAGCACTATGTCTTCACTTGCATTCTTTTTTTTTTGTTTATGTTTTTGAATAGAAGTCCAAGATTTATTCCATTTTCGCTATTGATATATGCGTAAAGGTGATTTTATTTTCCCATCAACGGGTGATGTTTATTAAGATTTCACAAAAAAAAGTTTAAGCAGTCGAAAAGCCATCGTTTCAACAACACATTGATTTAGTATAAATTATTGGAATCGTCATTTGTTGGCTTTAGTTTATTATTATTATTTGTAACTTGAATTTTAATTTTTTTTTTTTTTTGATCAAACAGACGAAAGTAAGAAATATAATAAAAAAAAAAAATTTATGCAATAAATTGATTGGTAAAGTTTTTCTAAGACAACGCGTTGCTTTGGTTCACAAAAGTGAACGAGAAAACAAAAAAATTGATATCATTGAAAAACATATATATATGTATATTACTTCAGCAACATATCTTCTCAAAAAAAAGAAAAAAAAAACACAAGCTAAAAAAAAAGCACTATAGTGGGTAACGGTCCACCCTACACTACAATTCATATAATGACATGGGCCTTTATATTAAACGTGAACGAAAAAGTAGTCTGATCCGAACCATTGTCAATAGGGCCTCGGGGTGCACGAATGTAATAAAAAAGTAGCAAACAAAGAAAAAAAAAAGTTCAAATTGCATATTGAACAGAAAACATGGAGAAATATCAAACGGACAGACGGACAAGTATACTTAAATCGATGCAGAAATGATGCGATTGGTATAATAAAAGGCCTTCTGCTTGTTACATCCATTGCCAGCCATGAAAACTTAACTCCCCCTAACCGTAGAACATAATAAGCATTGATATGTCACCAATGAACATAATATTGCAATAGTGTTCGTTTACTGCTCAGTATACCAAATGTCATCAAAGTATCTGAAAAATTATTGCGGCCTATAAGTTGCTGACAGACGGACAGATAGGCTTAAATCGATGCAGAAATGATTCGATTACTACTATATACTAAACGGCCTTCTGCTTGTTGCATCCGTTGCCAGTCATGAAAACTGAACTCCCCCCTAACGTACGATATAATAAGCATTTATATGACACCAATATACATCATATATGCACTAGTGTTCGTTTTCGCGTCCAAACTGCTCAGTATAACAAATGTCATGAAAGTATCTGAAAAATTGTTGCGGCCTATAAGTTGTTGACAGACGGATAGACAAGCTTAAAATCACCTTTTAAATCGAACGGCATAACAAAAGTGTGGATCTATTTCAAGTTCCCACAAACATCATCGCTGGTGTAGGGTATAAAAAGAATCGTTTAAGCATACATATATAACCATCTGTATGCACGATCTCCGCTCTAGCTCTATATTAATTGTTTACTGCGTCCATATGAGTACATTGGGTCATTAATTGTAAATTTGCCTTGCATATATATATATATAGATATATGTACACATACATACACATCTGGCTGCTGCACAACATACTTTTGTTGTTTTTGTTTTTTTTTTCTTCTTCTGTTTAGTTTTTTTTTTTTATACTTCTGTTTAAATTGTATTTTACATTATTTCATGTCAGTTGGTCTTTGGAAAACGATAGAAAATGTTTTCTTTGTTTTGTTGTTGTTGTTGTTGTTGTTGTTGTTTGCATTGCATTGCATGTGTGCGATTTTTATCACATCGCGTAAATTAACAGAAACAGACGTGAAAAAATTATTACATCGCTTGCAAAAAATTGTATTTTATGAATCGAAACTGAAGAGATGTGAGACAAAAAACTCGTGAAAATGCGGTTATTGCCTTGAAGATAAGTAAATATACATAGTGTGCGTTTTCACAGTAAAACGTTAATATAAATACTGGCACAATCGACCAAACCAAGCAACGGCAACAGCAACTGACCAACCAAGGAAGACAATGAACTGTAAAAATTGTTTTTGTTTTTGTTTTTCTTCTTCTTTTTTTTTTTTTTTTCTTTGCAATCGTTTCTCGCTTTACTTTGTACTGCTGTTGCGGCTGCTGCTGCTGCTGCTGCTGTTGCTGTTGCTGTTGATGGCAAATCATTACGTGGGAAACATCAACTAACAGAGCAATTGTGTGCCCTCATCAAAATGAAACATTTACGGACCCATGCATAGATACATGTGCGCAGTTTTCTTTTCAATTATTTTAAATTACGTTATGCAATAATAACCATATTTGCTGACTGCTAAAGAAGACGGACTGACTGACTATTTTTTTGATAAAACGCTCCACAATAGAACTTCATAAGTAGCGTGTGATTATGCTTACAATGTTGTGACTATCTATTACTAATAGCACGCAGGAAAAACTCTTTGCAAAATTTGGCAAACAATTGCTTCACTGAGACGGCACGAAGTATAACACTGTCACCATGAGAAGTAAGGCTAAGATTGTCCTAAGACTCCAATCCAATTAAAAATGCGCGTAATTATCTAAAGGAAGTGCCGAAGAAGCGCGAGAGTTATGGGATGGGGGGTGCGTGTCAAAACCTTTGCAATACCTATAACTAAGCTTCAGAGATCCTGTAAAGACTGTCTATGTATATATACATTCTTGATCAGCAGCAAATTCTGAATAGGCTTAACCCACAAATGCATGGCGATGTACAGAGATCTGCATCGTATGATCTAAAATCTCATATCTCTTTATGCAGCGATCTTTGCGTAGTGTTCTGTTTTTTTACCAAAAGTATTTTATCGTTTCCGAGCGCATCTAGAATCTGTGATAATTGATTTCTTTTTCCTGTGACTAGACTGATTGTTGGCGCGCTAACTGACTACAATTGCATTTCATTTTCAGAGCAAAAACTCAAGCATTCCTGGCCTGCCTGTTTGTTTATGTACTAAACGGCCCATTGCCGGAGTTTCGTGGTCGCTTTGGTTGGCCCAAATTGTGAGAAGAGTCTCGGCTCGGTGTGGAATTGCCATGTGTTGCAACTGGCTTTCTGACCCAAACAAAGACAGTGATCTTAGGTCACCATGGGGGGGGGGGGGGGGATATATTCCCATGTATGTATCTTCACTGGCACTCGGAGACTAATCATCCTCTGGGCGCTGAGTGTGCGTTTTCACACTTCGTTTGTCATCGGGCGCCGTGCGATTAAGTCTTCACGGTAGTGTATCCACGTAAAACACGTAGAGGCATATGTCTATATACAGTCGGTTGTAAACATTCTCCTGATTACAAAATCAAAGTATTGGTCTGAAGTCCTTGCATGCAGGTTGGTGTCAAAAATTGGCCAAATCGGACGAAAGACACGCCTGTAGCACAAAGTACACTGGATCTCTACAAAAACGGAAATTATTCGCACCCTTCCTGTCCTGTGGAGTATCGAAATTTTTATTTTCTTTTTTTTTTTAAAGAAATATGTTGTTGCTGTAAAAAATATGGTCAGAGTTTAGCATAAATTTTCATTCGCGTAAGTAGTTTCTTGAGGCCAGAATGTAAGCAGAGGTCAAGTGGAGGTGGATTAGATCACGCCCACCCAGCGTAATTTCGTTGAAGAGTATCGGTATTTTATATTTTAAATGTGCTTCTTTAAGCAAAAGATTCCGGGTATAAACGACTCTGCCACATAGAGCCAAATAGAACTTTTACAGCCGTCGTCCCCAGGTTTGTCTGGATGTGTGCAATATCCAGAAGGGCTTTAGATAGGCCAATCTTTTATTATGTCGTTCATTTCAAAATTAGTTTTTAAATTGGTCTAAGGTGGTGTCCAGCTGTCCGTCTTGTTTACTTGTGTGCAGGCCGTAATAATTGACATACTTTGGTGAAATTAGGTAAACGTTGCCCCTAAAAAAGATAAGAAGCTTAAGCCATTAAACATCCTTGGCGTATATGATGCACTAAAGTGCTCTGCTTTACAACAAGAAGACGCACGCAAGCCTAAGTCCGAATCAACTTCTTCTTCTTACATTATGAGTTTTCAAAAAGGGAATTTTGGATAGCTATTGGTTGATGTGATAAAGTGAAGTGAAAGGGAAAATCGAATAATCTGAGTAGATAAAGTTGATAATGAAAGAAAAAAAAAAAAAAAAGAATATATCGTGAACAACGTTTATGTTGTGCTTACTACTACTAAGAGTTATTGTAAAGGAACATAATGAACAAATTGACGGAGGTCACAACAAGACATAGAAAGTGCATTAAAGATGCTTGCTTATGTTTGTTTATAACACAATAGGAGGGGGAGGGGGGAGAGTAAAAGAAATTGCCTACCAGTTGATGACTGACTGACGTGCTAACTATCGTTATTAAGAAAGTTTTCTTCTTTCGTTCTTTTGAGAAAAACAACAACAACAAAGATGTTAGTTACAATACTGCTGACATAAACATAATAAATAATTGATATAAAGAAAGAAAAGGAGAAAGATGGTATGCAACCTGCAAAACTTATTCTCATCCATTTGCGATTCTCGTTTCATTTAGAGCTAAAAAAATTCTTTTTTTTTTTGTTCGTTATTTTAATTAACTTATCACAACATCGAGATAATAATAGGTCTTTGTCTCTGAAAGCTCAAGACTTTATCTAGAACTATCTCAAGACTCAATGTTCTCCTAAGTTTTGTTTTCTATATATACATGGCCGAGTTTATTAACGCTATAATTGGAATACTTTCAAGTGATTTGAAAATAAATGGAAAGCTAAAGTGAATGCATCTCATCTAAAGACCAAGTTTATTCCCATATTCCCATCCTTTCGAAGTTTAGTGTCCTGTTTTGTTAACATATTTGAGACCTTCCTCAGTGCGCTTAGTTTGCCGTACATTGACAATCGAAAGCTGGTTAATCTTAAAGGTTGTCTGGAAGTTCTGAAGGACTTTATACACGGATCTATTGTCAAAGTAGCGGATCATTGTGTTACTGATACTGTCTCATCGATTCAGGGTGACCATAGCGGGAGACTCTATACGGGACAGTCAAGTTGTAGATCCCGGAGGAACAGCGCAAAGAGGGTGTTCTGACTTCTCAAGGCTAGAAAATGCCGAAACCGGAGGCATCGAAGGCAACGAGCGCGGTGACTGTTTAGCCAAAGGCGGAGCCAGAAGGATTATGAAAAGTTTCGATTCTTTCCATGGCTTATCAAGGGATTAGTATCGCAACGGGCACAGAAAAATTAAGCAAACCCTTGGAAACAGAGTGCAGGATATTGGGAAGCAAAACGATTGGTGAAATTTTCCGCTACGGCACAAAAAGCTGTTGGAATTAAGGGCGAACGACATATGTCTCATAACAGTTTTTTAGACGTATCATAATTCTCTCATTTATGACCTTAGAAAGATGTATACGTCGGATAACGACTTTTGCAGATCCTGCGAAGGGGCGAAGGAAACGTCCTACCATATCGATATGTTGGAGAGGTGTTGGACTAATTTATCACTTACGAAGGCGACTAAAAAAAGGAGGATAAAACAATGTTTTTTTGTTACTTAGTCCTAAGAATTACGAACCAATGTATTGTGGGTCTATCTTACGCCTTTCTGATCGTTACATACGTCTGTACTAACTTAATATACACTGTACGGCAACTGATGTAGGGTATAAATACGCTCCTGAAAATATTTAACTCATCTTACGCACAACATTTGAGTTTATGCAATAACTCTAGAGTACATCGAAAGGACTAGCAAAACAATAATATAG
>KK499983.1:347267-358480 GCA_000688715.1 Glossina pallidipes
CTCTTTGGCTTATCATTATGTGTGCATGGCTATGCGGTAAGCAGGAGTTTGTGACATTGCTGGTGATTATTTTGCTAAAAACAAAAAAAAAAAAAAAAAAATAAAGGGGTTTTGCATTTCAATAGAAAAAAAAAAATATAAGAAAAAACCACATGCGGCGCCATTTTATCTTCTTTTTGTTCTTGCCATTCTTAGATAACGTCTGCTTTGGACTTTAAAGGTGTATGTATGTATGTGTGTGCGCCTGTGTGTGTGTGTTTTTTTTTTTATATGAGCAACGTGTTGTGTGTGCAGAGAGAATATTTGCGTAACAGTTTATTTTGTGTGTGTGTGTGTGTGTGTGTGTGTGTGTGTGTGTGTGTATGTATATACAAGAAAAACCATTAAAAAGTACTGGTAATCAAAAGTGTCAGTTATTTAAACATAAGTTTCTTTACCAGAAGATCTGCTTTTTATCCGGTTTTACTCTTTGCGCTTGTTTTTGATAATTGATTTCAAAGAAATATCCATTACATTATATAAAGCCTTCAAATAGCGAGCAATGAAAGTGAATTACATTTCTAACCTCTTTTGAAATGCTACGCTGTCTGTCATCCTTTCGTTTACATACAAATCTATATTTCAATGCAATGACGACGATATCTTCTGATGATGATGATCAGAAGAGACCGAAAGCAGGAAATCACTGTCTATCGTCATCCATGTATATATGTATGTATGTATGTATGTATGTATGTTTATGTTAAAGGAAATTAATCAATGAGGATAAGAAAGTTGAACAATTTTTTGTTTTTTTTGTTTATAGATTGAGTTTAAGCATCCACTCGTAGTGAAAATTGTGTAATTTTTACAAATACACGTTTGATTGATTAATGTTTAGGTCAATATTCGAATAATTGATAAGTATTCAAACACTAAACTGAATGCATTTGAAAATAACAGAAAAATTAGTGTTCTTCACCATGCGTTCAAAAATTAGGGGGGAATTTGTCTCCTTTTGAATTTCTGCAAATCCTATCAATATTTGATAGAAATATTATCTCATTCTTGTGTTCAATAAATAAGGAGGATTTTTGTTTTGAAAAAATGCGCCCCGTTTCGAATTTCTACAAATCTCATCAATATTTGATAGAAATTTCATGTCATCCTTGTGTTCAAAAATTAAGGGGAATTTTTGATTTGAAAAATACGCTCGTTTCCGATTTCTGCAAATCTTATCAATATTTGATAGAAATATCATGTCATCCTTGTGTTCAAAAATTAAGGGGAATTTTTATTTTGAAAAATACGCCCCGTTTCGAATTTCTACAAATCTTATCAATATTCGATAGACATTTCATGTCATCCTTGTGTTCAAAAATGAAAGGGAATTTTTTTTTTTGAAAAATACGCCCAGTTTTGAATTTCTGTAAATCCTATCAATATTTGATAGAAATATTATCTCATTGTTGTGTTCAAAAATTAAGAGGAATTTTTATTTTGAAAAATATGCCCCGCCTTGAATTTCTGCAAATATTACTAACGTTTGATAAAAATTTCATGTCATTCTTGTTTTCAAAAATTATATTTGTTTTGAAAAATGCGACCAGCTTTGACTTTCTGCAAATAGTAATATTTAGCAGGAACACGGTGGTGATCAGATAGAAAGAACTAAGGAAATTTGAATAGGGTGTGACCGTAGTTTGCGGGGTGCATGCATGTACAGCTACGTAATCCTACTTGAAGTATGATCAGCTGCATCAGAAATTGAACCAAAGTATGCCGACTTGATAGTGACTCTTCTTATCCACCAGACTATGCTGTAGCCCTTTTCATCTGCGCTTTGTAAATTGTCTTCGATATGTTGCATATGGGAACGATATTTTTGTGGACGTATATATATTAATAATTTTGTATTCTTCCTTATGTGTTTGTAGGAAGGTTTTTATACCCATCACCGAAAGATCAGGAGTACCCTCGGTTTGTCAAAACACTTGCAGCGTCCAGGGGGAAGCTTCATAGACCCCACAAAGAATATATATTCTTGATCAGTATTAAATTCTGAATCGCTTTAAACATGTCCGTCTGTCTCCTTGTGCAATGTCTGTTGTAAATATATCCCTGGCCGCAAAAACGAAGCAGTGGCAATAAATTTTGGCAGAAACACAGTAAGGTTGGTATTCGAAATAGCCCAAATCGGTCTAAGGACACGCCCACAGCAACACCTAAATTAAGAACACTTCTGCTTTTAAAAAGGGAATAAAAAATTGCTCATAAACTATAGCAGATAAATCTATAAAAATTTCAAAGTTATATTCCATGGGCGATGCGGTATTACCTATAAAAAATAAGAAAATTGGATCACCTTTACCCGACATTATAGTGAATTAATATCTGATTTTTTTTAATAGCTTTATAACAAGCAAAAGCATTTTTCAAAAGACCTAAAAAGTATATAAATTCTTGCCCAGTTTCTAATTCGGAATGCATCTAAGCATGTCCCTCTGTCCATTTGTCCGCTTGCCAAACTGTGTCGTATCTGCAGTACACATTCGCGGGTTCGCAAAGAATCGCCTACATCACCTACAAATTCGCAAAATAGCTTCAAAATGGCGCAAACAGGTAAAGGAACAGGCCTACAACGCCCATACGTCTATGCAAGAGAAACTGAGAACACCGTCGCTTTTCGTATTTTCTTTTTTCTGCTCAAACTACAACAGACACATAATATAAATTTCCACAAAACTATTTTACAAAAATAGAAAATAAGAGCCACGCCCACAAAATATTATGAAGTATGTAAATTTATAGCTTCTCCATTTTTTCCGCCTTTTCTGGGATAACGGTGATGGGTATAAAAGATTCGGTCGTAACCGAATATAATTTTCTTACTTTTTCAATATACATATGCAGTATTGAATCAAGAGTATGTGACGTATACGTGTATGTTGGATATGTTTTAGTTATCGCGGTAAAGATATGAATAGGCAATGCTTTAAAATATTCCGCTAGTCAATATTGTTCACTGTAACAACTCTAATGAGAATTTAATGGGAATGATAAAATTATTAAAAATCTATCATATTACGAGAAGGGGATACCAAAAAAAAAAAAAAACAAAAAAAAAAAAATAACAAAAACAAAAGCACGTCGATTTTAATACACTCAGTCATACTCTGAATCAGTCAGTCATACATAGTCATTTAGTCAGTCGTTTGGTTTTTTGGCTCGTTCGACAATCATTCACTTTGAGTTAATGGTCTTTTTAAACAAAATGTTGTCGCATTAATACTTTCCGGTCATGCAAACCCGTTGCTTGGTATATAGCACATTCATGTGCACATTCATATACACATATATAGATATATGTGCGTTCAGTGGAAACCCATTCATAACAAACATTCGTGTATAAATTCAAACAAACAGGCATACATACATGCATGCATGCATACATATGCATACATAAGTTATCGAAAAAATTTTAAGACGCCATGAAACGTGTGCGATGATAATAATGTTGTTGTTTTCGGTTCATTCATTATGCATGCCTCTATAAACATTTACTTATACTAAGTTTGTTAAGCGTTTTAGGGAGTGTTCTATTAAGGCACAGTGTAGTGCAATTCAAACTTAAGGAAATTATTAATAAGTAGGTCTGCGAAGGTGTGGATCTTTTAAACACTTTCTTATACGAAAGGGAGTTCAAAACATGTACCGGCATGATTTAAATTTAGGAGAGTTAGGAGAGAATTTTTTTCTCATAAAATTTCAAAAGTGAGACTTTGATGCTGGGCAAAGGCTTACTTGTCTTTAAAGCCCTTTGTCGAAACGGCATCCGCAAAATAGATCACTGAATTCAACAATGAATTTAAATATCAAGTCATTGCTCTGGAGCAAATTTCATTAGAAAATCCAAAAAATTACATCCCGTTGATTAAAGAGAGTAAGTTGGTAGAGAGAGTAAGGGCTTATTATGTCATATCCTGTGGTAAGGGTAAGTTAGGTTGTCGTCAATGTACTGATCCAGAAAGCCCTTTTTTATACCTACCGATTCATATCTGCATGGGTGTCACCCATATTCGGACGGATATTCATCCGCCTGTCCCTCTGTCCCTTTGATGTTTGTCTACGTTCAACAGGTAGTTGGCAATTTTCGAGATATTTTCATGAATTTTGATGCATTGACATGTGCCTCAGCAATGAAAATTAATTAAATGGGACCATTTTTACGACCATTCGGTGTATAGAGCCCTCTTTCGAAAAAGTCGTCATAAGAGTCATTAGCTTCTCTTTAAAAAAACCAGTACTAAACATTTTGGGAAAATGTACATGGAATGAAATGATCTTTTGAACCTCTTTCTATATATATTAGGTGTTTGGGAAAACTTTGATCAGCGGTTTCTACAGGTAAAAAATGAATGAACAAAGAAGTGGGAAATACCAGGATTGAATTCGATGGTTTTGAACTTCCTCTTCATAAAATAACAGTTTTACTTTTAACACCGTTAATTTATTCGGTGTGCGCCGTCGTTAATCATGGGACGTTCAAAATTCTTCTTCCAAATTCATTACTTTTGTTGTTTATTTGAAGAAATCTGCTGCCAAAGACCACCAAAAACATGCAGAAGCTTAAAGTGGTGCTGCTTCATCATATCGGTTTTGGTTCCAACGGTTTAAAAAGGGGCGACACGAGTTGAATGAAAATGCCATTTCTTGGCCACTTGTTGCAAGAGTTGTTCAGGATACACTGTTGCAATTCGAATGGGAAAGCTCTGCCACCTCTAGCGCGTTCACCAGACATGGCACTTTCCCACTTGCTCAGATCGGGGCAACATGGCTTAGCTGGCACGCGGGTTCGCTAGGTTGAAGAAGTGCGAAAATGGATCGGTGGGTGGATCGCTGCCAAACCAATATATATTCTTTAGAAATAGAAAATTCTGGAAACTATTTTGATTAATATTTGCTGTACCAATTTTCCGCTTTTTTCAAGCGAAAAATAGATCAAAATTTTTGCAAACACCTAATACTTTTATATAAAAAGTAACTCTTCATATGGTCATAGACTCCAATTTTTAGTATTTTGCAATATAATTTTGTACGAATTGATGATTTGATATATAAATCCATTGTAATAAGTTTGAACTGTATAGGTCTATAGGTGTATTTGGGTCTCTCCAGGGCAATTTACATGGCCACGAGCTCTAATTTTTGATATTTAATGACGAACGTGATTGAGGAACGAATGGATTTAATAATCTTTGTTTTTTCCGCCTATAAAGTTTTAACAAGTGGGATTATGTAAGAGAAGGTTTACGTAATAACCCCATGTCATCCAAATATTCCACGTCAAGAAATATTAAAAATAACAATAGTTTCCAGATAATGCTTTTTTTAACAATAGCCTTCTACATGAGCGGTTGTCATAAAAGCGATTCAATTAAATTCATTGTCAACTCCGTGTTTTACTCAAAACATTAATCAACATATTTCAGAACTTACGGCCTGCAGGTTGAACATAAACACATATTGACAGGTATCAGATAGGTAGGCTGATAGACGGACAGATGGACAGACATGTTTACATTGGTACAGTAAGAAGCGGTTCGTTACGAACTTTGAATACTTAATATACATGACTTAGGATTTAGTTCAAATGAAACATTAGCAGATTCTGTACATATCTACATCCAGATTCACCAACTTTTTGGCTCATTTAAGTCTACCAAACATCTTTAGCTCAGTGATATTCTGAAGAATACTGAGATCAGTTTATGATTGTCGACATCGAATGAACTCGATAGCAGTGGATTATGAACTCGCTGTAACGAGCAGAGAGTTTACAGCCACCGATAATTTAGCCATTTTTCTTACTACCGACTTAAAAATCTTTCGATCGTAAAATTGCTGTCAAGTAACTGATTCAAGTTACGATCGAGTTTACTTCACATCAGATTGTTTTCATAATTCGATTATAGTAATACGGTTTCATTACAGTATAAAAGCAATCCCTTATAGCTTCTTTTCGATTATCTTATAATCTAATTATGTAAAAATTAAGATTAATTGTCGAGAAAACCATTGCAAACTGAAGAGATTGAAGATCTGCGAACTTGATGCATCGACAGTATATCGTATCGTATATCTTTTATATTTCAAATTATGTTTTTTTTTTTTTTACGAAGTTCCAGCAGTCCGTTCCGATAGTATATACGCCAAGATATTTTTACTTCAACTTAATTACATAACGTATGGTGGCCTTTTGGCGATTGTTGATTAATCTTCGATTCGCTTTTGTTGATTTTCGATGTTTATCTTAACGAGAGCGATTAGAAAAAAATTGAAAATTATGTTCTTCTTCTAGACAAGCTTTAAAGCTGTAAAGGTGCGACTTTTGACAGACGGATGGAGAGACTGATATGCCTGAAGCAAATTTGCTATTAAAGGTGATTAAAAGCTAAAATTTGTTTTTTTTTTTAAGGAATCTATGATGTATATATGCTTTCCCACGGTCTCATGGAAATGTGCGTATGATATATCTATGTTGGGTATAAAATGATAGGACTTCTGGTGTACACGTAGAATGACTAGAAACTCTTAATAAAAAATGAGTGAAAGAGGATTATTCTTGTCTATGTTCTTCTTCGAACTGTAAAAGAGCATAAACGATTGCACTACTTTTTAACCTAGTTAGGTAATTTTGAAAGAAGGCTCCTCGGACTTTCATTCTAACTTTCAATATCGAATTAAGGAGTACACTAGAGGTATGCTTTTATTAGAAGTAGAAGTACACGAGAAGTACGCTCCTGCTAGAAGTATTCTTGCGTTGAGAATATCGCACACAAAAAATTTGTGTGTTCATCCAATTGTATCGATATCATTTAGCTAGTCACACATCCTGTTAATGATGACCAAGATATCGGTGCATACAATATATTTGCCAGAAATACGACAAAGATTTTCTGTCTTTGTTAAACTCATCATAGGTGTAAGCACGTGTTTCTTAAAAATATATTTGGTTTTGCTTAACATTATTAACGAAATTGCTTGAGGCATATCTGTCCCTCTGTCCATCCATTGAATTCACAATTGCAACTTCAAAACCTTGTTTAGAAAACTTAATCGCAAATATTTCTAATTGTTCGCCTTACAGGAGGTATATAAGATAAGTACATACAGGGTATCTGAAAATTTACACAAGATTCGGATGAAATGGAAAACAGAGTTAATGTTTTTATTGAATTATAATGTACACAGGATAGGGCTATGTGTGGAACAGCACATCGGCTAAATGGCCTCCAAGGCTTTATGCACTGTGTTATTGAAATTTTCCATGACCATTTTGCATAAATGGGTCTGATTGTCGCTGATGTAGCCTTGAATCCGCTTCTTCAATACCTGACTGGCTGTGGGATGGTTGACATAGACCTTCGATTTCAAAAGAAATCCAGTGGTGTTAAAACACATCTTCAAAGGTGACAAAGTCTGATCATATAATGTAACCGACAGGAGACAATGCTTTGGAAAAAAAAAGCATTTTGCTTGGCCAACTAAGCATTTGGTACGATAATCAATTGATTCGCCTACAATTAGTTTAATTCTTTCGAGTTTTCTTCGTCTGGTTCAATATATTATGATTAGAACTTTTATATTTGTTTCACTGTTCCGCCAGGGGTCCCCTTAGATGATACACAAAACTTATTCAAGATGTAAATTCCGAACCTGGTTAATATCACATCTCTATCTAGCCGAAGATTTCTTACAAATCCTATCAAATACACAAATTTTCACTAATTAAGTCCTACTACTTACTGCAATCGGTTTATCCATTGGAAAACTGCTGATATCCAAAACCCTTGACAAAAACCATTCATAAGTAATGATTATCGAAGTCGTGTATAGCTTCGTATATAGTTTGCTTTTTTTTTTTTTGATTGTAAACCTGACACTTGCCGTTTATAACGAGTTGCTGTTACACTTCTCACCTTGACAAAATCGCGTGTCGTTCATGTCGAATATTGCAGTAACTAGAACGTTCTTTTTACACAACTACTTGTCTGCCTTACTGTCAAAAAAAATACGAAAAAACATAAAACAAATCTTAGAGCAAACATATTTACTTAAGACTAATGCTTGCAGATGCATATTCATTCGTTATTACATATATGTAGTTATGCATAGTTTGACATAAAAGTGCTACGATTATAAAAAGATGTGTTTTTTTTTTTTTTCTGTCTTTTTCCATCGAAAGTCGTACATCTTAAGTAAAACATCTTAAGTACAAATAGCGAATGCGAAATGTACATAAAAAGGCACTTTAAAGAAAACACAAACTAAAAATGATTTTTCTTAAGTAAATATTCATATATACATATCTATATATCTGTATATATCATGTTATAGATTTGGTTTCGTAGAGAAGGCCATGATTTAATATTTGAAAGTGATTTAAACGTTTTTAGATATGAATGTCAGGCAAATATCTCTAAAAACAAGTGAGAAAATTATTTTCGGTCATCAGCGAATCTTTTATACCCATTACCGTTATTCCCAAAAAGGGCAAAAAAAAGGAAAGGAACTCTAGTTTCATGCTCCATAATATGAAGTGGGCACAGTTGATTTTTTCTATTTTTAAAATAACACTTTTTTTGCGATATAAGCATGTGGGAGTTGTGGGCGTGCCTTGTGAAAAGTTGAAGTTTATTCTAAATTTTTTTTGGAATTTGTAGGTTAACGGTAGAATTGTTACCACAGATACTACACAGTTGCGCAGACGGGCAGATGGACAGATGGACAGATGGACAGACGAATAGATGGACATTTTTAGGTGCATTCCAATTTTGAAACTGGCCAAGAATTTATATACTTTTATATACTGACGTTTTTAAGGCTTGTTTCTGCCCCTTAAAAATATTGAATTTCGATCCACTATAACAATGAGTAGGCGGGGTCAATTTTTTCCATTTTTATAAAGGTGCTATAACATCGTCCATAGAATATGCATTCAAATTTGTGTACATTTATCTGCTATAGTTTATGAGTAATGAAGAAAACCCTAATTCTTCATTTCATTTAAAAAACATAAGGTTTCTCAGTTTACGTGGCGCTAAGAACGTATCCTTCAACCGATTTGGCCTATTTTCAATACCAACCTGCGTGCAAGAAGTTCTAATGCTTCTGCCATATTTGAAGTCGAGAGTCTTATTTTTGCGGCCAGGAGGATGCATACAGAAGGACAGACAGACGGACATGTTTAAATCTATTTAGAATTTGATGCTGATCAAGAATACATATACTTTGTGGGGTCTCTAATGCTTCCTTCTGGGCGTTGCAAATGTTTTGATAAAATGAATACACCCCTCATCCTTCAGTGATGGATATAAAAAAAGAAGAAAATATTATCCGACTTTTGTCGAATTTTTTTAGTATCTATTACTAGCTTCAAGCAAAGCAAAAACTATTTACATCACATAGTGCGTTGACTATTTGCTCTAAGTTCTTAAATTATTCAAGAGTTGAGTGTAAAATTAATTATTAAAGAATTCAGTTGATGTTAGCGAAGATGTTAAACTCTGTTTGACTATGTTATTAGACAGTTTTATGATACCTTCTTTCATGTTAAGTGCTTTCATTTTTTGCGAAATCTTCCTTTCAATGCACAAATGTTTAGAAAAGAATAAGGAAAAGGAATATACTTTTAATTGATGGCTTCTTGTGAAATGTAATTTTTTTTTTTTTTTCCTCAGCAATATTTCATTGCGCACAATAGGCAAGCGGCAAGAGCCTAAAGGTTCGTTATTTCTTTTGTATGCTATTTCGTACTTTGAAACAAATTAGTTTAAGGTGAATTTTTTTTTTTTTTTTGGTAGCTTTTTCTCTTTAGTGGCAAAGCTCTAAAGGCAAGAAAAACTAAATACAATTTTTTGTTGCTTTGTTAACAGATATACAGAATAGAAGAGGAATAAGTCATGTTCGACTTTTTTGTTTTTGTTTTCTACTATGCAAAGAAGTGCTTGTTTCAAGCGAATCATAAAGAAAAATATTTTATTTAAAGCATTTTTTCAATCGTCATTCCGTTTCGAAAGAACGTCTTTTCCTTTACGGTTATCAAAGAATGTGTGGCAAATATGGCGTAAGTGGTACGACGCCTTTCAGTTCAATGCCTCTAATGTTTCACGAAGCAGTTTTGGTATACAGAGCGAAGCGTCGCCTTGTTAAAAAGATCAACTGGAAATACTTTTTCGTACAATGCGACAGCTTTTCCCATGGATGAGCGGGAGTTTTATAAAAGATCCGTTAGGTTGGAGCAACTCATACCATACTTTGACTTTACTCAGCTAATGTCTCTTACTTGGGGAACTACGAATTTTAGCTTTCTCTTCGGACGGTTCTCCTGAGATGCGCTTCATAATTTCTCGTTGCCCATAATTCTTCATCAACTCCTCTCTGCGAATTAAGAAGGAAAAGTAATGCACTTGTATTTGTTACGCCTTTGAACACAGAAATCAATGCCTTATCAAGGTCAAGATAACTAAATTGCATGATCTTCTGTGAGTTAACTTGCACGGTTGCTTAGGGGTAGTGATTGTAGATTTAAATATAGAAATAACAGTTTGACAAATGACCAAAGACAAGGTGACGGCATTTTTCCGAACAAACCCTAATGTTTTGTTTGTAAAATGGAAACTATGTGTTCATGTAAATGTCTCCAAACAGCTGACTGTTTGGCGTTGACTTTTCTCTCTCTGTCTCTCTCTCTCTCTCTCTCTCTCTCTCTCTCTCTCTAAAAGTCTAAAAAGTCTAACCCTGTTATATGAAAATATAAACATACGACACCTGATTGCATTAACATACGATGATTCATTATGTACGACATTTGCATTTATTAATATGCGAAATTTGAAGTCATGTGATTTTCGAAACGCATATGACAGCATCTTCATCATTTTTATGCAAAATAAATCCCATTATGTATAATTTATATTTATACATGTGGTTTTTGATGATTGTATGCAAACCCTCCAATCGACCGTAACGTATTTACGAACGTAGCTTGAGTGATTTACTGAGGGGAGATTATCATTCCCACCAATCGCTTGTGACAATATAGACAAAAAATAAAAGGAATTATGCTTTACATTGCAGAAAAGTTATGCCTACGGATGCCATTGAAAGAACGGAAATTACATGCCGGTCAGACGAAGCGTTTTTTTTCCTTCCATTTTTAATTTTTTACG
>KK499983.1:359352-409453 GCA_000688715.1 Glossina pallidipes
AAATTTTAAAGTGAAAATTGGTTCATAATAGCATAAGTTGGCAAACAAATCAATCTTACCAAATTTGGACCACATCGGACTATTTTTTTTATACCATCGCATATAAAGATTCTCAAGAAAATGTAAACCCTTATAAGGCAAAAAGGCCTAATGGCAGTAATCTGACGTAAGAACTAAGCAGACCAAATTGGAGCCACACGGATCTATTTCTTGGGTCCCAGGCCAACGTGAACCAGAGATCATATTGAACAGGCTCTGTTAAAGGGAGTGGAATGAATATTTGCAAATGATTCGAAGTTTGACTTCGACACTAAAAAAAACCGAGTTAAAGGATAAAAATTCTTTCGTTCGTTAGTCGTTAATCGAACTAAAACTTCCGAATCGATCTAAGTCTCCGGGTTTTAATATTTCCCTAGAGCACTCTCCCCATCATGCGGTAATGTTTACTGATTTCAACAACAGATCGACCTACGGTCTTAATGTTCACTCTTGTGAACAAACACACTTATGCAAAGAAAGAAAAAGAACGGGTATAATCACGAATAAGTGTATGTGAATAGTGATGCTTATAATCGGTAGCGACTTTATATGAAATAACTGTTAGATTGTTATGTATCTAAAGTTAAAGGCCACTTGAGGTCAGTGACAAGATCAATGGCTGCACTGTATGATGATGAGTAGTTTTTTATTTGTTTGTTTTCTTTCCTTTCTGCTGCTGCTAGTAATGCATTGTCGCGCATAAATTATAATAATTCACAGTTTATTGCAAATAAAGCTTTAAAAAGTCATTGTACATAAGGAGCACAATTTACCATAATAAACAAAGCATACAACATACGAACACAGTTACACACAAACCTATACGAAATGATACTCTGAGTGTTTTAAATGAATGGAATAAAACTTTGCGTGATTATTGTGTTAGCTGCGCGCTGTTGTACGCGAGAGTGCTTGTCATCGTCGTCGTCGTCGTCGTCTATTTACAATTCCTCTGAACGAAAAGTTATTATATGTTTTAGGCTTTTACACGAAGGATGCCAGGCAATTGTGGAGCCTCTTGGTCTTGTTGTGCGTGTAAATGCTAGTCTGTGTATTATGTTTATTGTATTTAGAGTGTTTTTCTTTGTTTTAAACACTAAACACAGCAAAATAGTTTGTTAAATAAATAATGCAACCTTTCATGCATTCATTTTATGATTATTGTTTTGTCTCTTGTTTCTCTTGTTAGTCTTAAAACTTGTTGTTGTTAGTCTTCGTCTCGTCGTTCCACTTAATCTCAACACATAATGAACTCAGCAAGACGGATAAGCAGTCAATTTGAATGACAAGTAGACAAAGAGATATTGAGTTCTTGCTGAAAGCGAGCCCTTTTTATTTTTACACTTTATCATCAGTAGATTAGAGGCAAAATTACTTTGTTCATTTCTCCTTGCAACTGTCAGAAATACTTACTGACTTACACTGCATTACGGTCAAGGTACTAGAGCAAGGCAATCTTAGCTAGAAAAGCAAAAGGTAAACGACCAAGCGTTGTGGGTTTTCATGGTCAAAATCGAAAGCAGGAACTTTGTTAGTCTCTGTGAGTTTGGACTTTTGTCGGAAACTTTTTCAAAAAATCTCCCCCCTTTATGTGGGAGGTGGGTCGGGAGCTCGTACATAAAGCGAAAACCTTTAAGACGACCGAGAAAAGACCAGCTTAGCCCTTTGAAGATCTTTCCATCCGGTTAGAAATTGATCCGTTTACAGTTTCGGTCGAATAATATCGTGCACAACGAGCTTTTGAAGCTTTTGAAGCTACCGGAAAATATGCAAAAATACATTTCAATGTCATTTAAAAGGTCTCTACGTAAGATATTCGACCGCTTTGTTCATGTCGGTCTGTACATCCATAGTTTCGTATTTGGCAGAAACGTATGAATACCCGCCGAAGGTGGTAGTGAATATTAGAAGCTGTTACTGCATGTGTGCTTCTACTTGCATACACACATAGATATCTTTTTTTTTTATTCAGTTTTAGAGTTTTTGAGTTTTCAATGCCAATGAATGACTTCTTTTCTTTCTAGTTTCGACATTTTCGCTTAAATATTTTCATTATTTGTGTATATAAAGGAAGAAATCGTGTTAAAAATATATCTTACAGAAGACGCGTCGTTATCGTAGGGCCGTAAATTAAGTGTGAATATGTCTCTAATAGGTTTGCACCGTACCCTGTGTAGCTTAGTTTTTGAAGTAAAGGAAAAAATAAAATCGAAAATTTGTAAATAATGTATTGTGGTCCATGGACCACAAGCCGCAAAAGACGCCGATCTATCTATCTATCTAAAGCTTAATGTACAAGAAAAGAAGCTTTATACCGCGCAAGAACGGTTTAAGCCTTCAGTGTAAACCAATGGCATTGACTGTCACAGTCTTACCATTTACGGGCGAAGGGTATTTTAGATTCGTCTTAAAGTGTGTAAAATTTTCTCACTTGTTTGTGTTTACTGCTTAACACCATAAATACCGTAAATATTATTTAAGGCGCACTACGGATATAAAACAGAAAGAAAAACCAAAGTTATATGAATTCGTGTTAGGTCGACTTTTAGATTCCCCTATTTTTTTTAAGACGAGAGCATGGCAATGGTGATTATTCCGGGTGTATATTATTCAGGAGAAATCTGAACAAATGTTAAATCCAGATATGATAGAAAATAAAAAATTATAATCATTTTGAGGTTTGCATGTTTACTTGAAACCGGTCAGATCAAATTCTTGACTACGCGGTAAGTGAAGTCTTCTTCTTGTTGTTGTGCCTTGTTTCAGTCTTTGCTTTAATTACGATGCAGATATGCATGAGCAGCCTGGTAGATACGAATAGCAATTTCCAAGTCAATGTTTGTTCAATCAAATCCCAGTTCTGTTGAACATACTTGGTTGGGTGGGTGTAGTAAGTGTCCAGCTGGTCAAGGCAAAATACTTAACGGCTCGGCGCGCACCCACTAGACGGCAGCCATTCCTTATCCCTGGCTCTTTCCTCCTCATTCTTTTCCGACCGTCACCGTGCCGCACGGGGTCGTATTCAAACAGAAAAAAGTAGGTGAACGGATGTGCCCGCCTTCACAGCGTGATTATTACACATAAAATAGGATCTATGGAGCCGCGAGCCTTAAATGTTTTTTTTTCTTTGTTGCTTATGGAGTGACAGAATTAGGAAATGTCATCACGTCGTAAAAGGTATAAGAAATTAATTATCTTGAGGACAATTTTTGATTTCTCCCGCCATTAGGGAATTTTTGCACTTTTATTTCGAATGGCTTTACGAAATTTTAAATTAGCATCTGTCATGGATTGGATTGTGAGTTGGTAGGGTATGAGGCCAGTCTTGCCTGTAACTATTTTATAACAATTCAAAACACCATACTGGAAGGCGGTGACTATTAAATATAGTACAAAACTTCGTTTGCTACAGTTCC
The DNA here is from genome assembly GCA_000688715.1 of Glossina pallidipes. Classification (NCBI taxonomy): domain Eukaryota; kingdom Metazoa; phylum Arthropoda; class Insecta; order Diptera; family Glossinidae; genus Glossina; species Glossina pallidipes. The sequence continues at coordinate 362,808 of KK499983.1, forward strand.
TCATGCTATGATTGTTCATTGTAAGACCTTATATGGGGAGTGGTCGGAAAAGTGCTCTGATCCGAACCATTTTCAATAGCGTTCCTCCTTTGGCCAAAACATAAGAGTCTATCAAATTTCATCAAAATATCGCAAAAATTGTGATCTGTAATTTGAACACAAGAAGACGGACAGATGGACAGGTTAGCTTAAATAGATTCAGAAAGTGACTCTGGATCGATCGATATAATGAAAGTCCTCCTGGGTGACAGAAGACAGACAAGCAGGTAGACAAACTGACGGAGAGACAGACAAACGGACAGGTTCGATCGATGTAATAAAATAGGCGGGATTATCTCAAGTCCTTCTGGATGTTGCATATATCCATACAAACTTAATACATCTTTGCACTACAGGTGGAGTAGGGTATAAAAAAAATATTTTTTATATATACTGAGTTAGCCTTCTACTTACATATGTTTCTCACACTGCAGTGTATGTGTTACGATTTGAAATTGAAGTTCTGATCATTGTTTAAGAATACAGATCAAATTTCCAACTCTTTCTCTCACGGATGTTCCAACAACAGTCAACAGGCAGGTGGTTGAGGAAGTGGTGTACATTAAAACGACTCAGAATATTATGATGTTCAAGAATTAAATTTGCGATGTTTCGAACCGAGAGATAAATTTAGTATACCTACCTATCATGTTGCTTGACCAAAAAAAAAAAAAATTTTTTTTTTAAATTACATTTCCTTACGCGGCGCGTTCGTTTCGTTTGTTCATTTAAATTGCTTTGACAACACGTTTATGGCATTACGGGTCATTAAAGTGAAATAAATATATCCGACAAGATATGCAAATTTTTAATTACCCCATCGCTTCATTCATATCTACGGATTCAATTTATTTACCATTTCGAGCTTGTTTAGACAGCACGGTTCGGTTTTATTCATTTTAATGTTTTGTTTTCCTTTTTCTCATTTTTCTGGGATAAATGTTTTTTTCTTTCCCTTTTTTTTTTGTATGTATTTCGACCTTAAATCTCTGCTTCTTGTGAGAATTTTTCTTTTTTTCTTTTTGTTTTTGCTCGATTTTGGGAAAGCGTGAAATAATAAATAAAGAAATGAAAACATTCCGCTCCTTACATGTCCATGCGTGATTATTATAAGCAAATGCACTAAGAGATACCAGGTGTATAGTCAAGTCATAATGTCTTGGAAAACCAATAAGGGTTTATTTGCACACCTGGTAATTGTTTAGTTATCGAGTGCAAAGTGAAATAACCAAGCGCAGATGTCGTCCGAAGTTGCCTTTTCTTGGACATTTGCATTTGAGTTAAATTCATTGTAAATCAAAGATTTTATGCGGACGTAAACATAGTTTGATTATGGAACGAGGAAATGTGTATTTCCTTCAGTTCAAGAAGGATTCAAAAGGAATAAAAAATAGGTCTTTTTTTACTAATAAGCTACAGGAGATGAATGTACAAAAATTTGAACGCATATGCTATGGGCGATGGGGTGGTACCTTTACAAGAGTGGGAAAATATATTGGAAACAGTATCTGTACAAAAAACAAACAAGTAAGAAAATTATATTCTGTCGTGGCTGAATCTTCCATAACCATCGCCGTTCATCCTCGAAGAGAGCCAAAAGTAAAAGAAGTAATATTTAATGTGCTCTAACATAGAGTAGGCGTGGCTGATTTTTTTATGTCAAAAATAAAAGTTTTTGTCGTACAGGGGTGATGGCGTTGTAGGCGTGTCCTTGGAAAAGTTTAGAATAATTCCATATATCTTCATTTTCGCTAACGACAGGCGGTTTACCGCAAATACTACATTGTTCCGCAGACAGGCAGATGGGCAGACGAACCGACGGACGATGTTTAGGTGCATTCCAAATTTGAAACTGGCCTAGAGTTTATATACTTTATAGGATTTTTGAAGCTTTTTTCTGCATCCTACAAAGATATCCTAATATTGGGTAGGCGTGATAAATTTTCTCCATTGTGGTAGAGCATCCCTCATAGACTATGTGTTTAAATTTTTGTACATTAATCTGTTATAAGCAAAACAAACAATATTTTATTTCTTTTGAATAGCAGAGGTGTTTTCAGTTTACGGGTTGCTATAATTCAACTAAACAACGATACCATCATTAAGAAATACTATTAAGAATAAGTGAAGCAATTGCAAAAGAAAAAACAGCGACTATAGAGCAGAAAACATTAGCAGCAGCGAGCTGAGATTTATTATTGACCTTTCAGCTTTCATCAACCATTCAATCCTTTGATCGATGTCCTATTGTTCGCCTGCGTTTTCAGCGACAAAAGCCCTCTATGCAGAAATTGGAAATGATCGAGAGCAACGAAAGTCGTCAGCTTGAAAATTTTCTTCCCTAAGCACTGCTCTGCTATAGGGATGCCAGATTAACAATCGATTTGCGGTATGCTAAGAAGTATCGGTTATCTGATTATCTGGCATTGCTAAGTCGCCACATCCTCTTCGGCATTGAAAGGCGCTGAAGAAAAATGGGATTGTAGTACAGGAGATAGGAATCAAGCGAGTACAAGAGAGGGTAGGCTACGTAATGTTATAGATGCGGACAAAGGGGCATCACGGGTGTCAGGGTGTACACTTGCTACATTGCATCCAAAGTTAATAGTGTCTCAACTTGCGTCGCATTCTTACTTTTTACGGAAAATCCGCATGAGAGTGATGGATTCCTGATCACTGGAGGCGGCCCCTAGTAGCTATTGCCTTTTACAAAATCGTATTGATATTAAGTCTTGAAATGCTAAGCCAAAGGGAAGAATTGTTTGCCCCAAACACAGCCACCTATAACTGATTCTCTAATTGGTATAAAAGGGCTCTTAGTCATGGAGGGCGCAAACTATCCCTTCCATATAGATCTAATGAGAGCAATCTATCCGTTTGTTTAGCGTCTCGCAAAAAATGAGCGCTTATGTGGTTAAGCCCTAAAACCAATGGTCTTATCCCCAGGTAATTAAAACAAACTAACCAACTAACTATGGACCATAAGAGTCTCGACTAGCAATTCAATGGTCATGGGTTCAAATCTCAAGGACGGTAGAGTTTTTAATGATAATAATAATAATAATAATAATAATAATAATAATAATATTAATAAAAATAATAATAATAATAATAATAATAGTAATAATAATAATAATAATAATAATAATAATAATAATAATATTAACAAAAAAAAAAGCTGAAAGCCTTAGATGCTAGTGCTTTAAGACTTTGGTCCTAGAATTTATTCTCTGAGTAAATTTATATAACAATAATAATAATAGCCATGGGCCGTACTTTGAATAAAATAATTTTTACAATTTTCCTAAAATAATCGCTTATGCTCATAAATGGGAAACTAAAATCTAATCAGAATTAATTTGTATACCTAGTAATATTACTATGAAGGTAAAATTTTTCCCCATCTCCCCATTGAATGTTGAAAATATTTTCGAAATAAATTTTAATGCTTATTATACAAAATTTCTATTTGGTTGAGGGAAAGAGAGAGAGAGAGAGAGAGAAGCAAACACTTGAAGCATTTAGTTGAAAAGTATTTCAATTATTTATGTTCTTTTCGAAATTAAAGGCAAACGAAACATTTAGAATTCCCTATGAAGATGATAAGGATTGCTTTTGTTTAAGTTCATGCAAGCGGTGGTGTCGTCTAATAATGAAATAAGAGTTATCCTATTCACATCTCTTATAACGGATGCATGCACATATATGCATATATATGTGTATGCATGCAATGATAAACAGCATGTGCTTATCTCTTGTTTCTTCTTAGGCTGACATTAAAACGTACACTTGAGTGATTTACTTTCTTTGGAAAACTGCACAAAATCTTTTTTTTTTTATATACATAATCATAAATTTTACTGGTGTTTTTCATTTTTTTTTTTTTTTTAATACAATTCAAAATTAATGACTTGTTTTCTCTGCTTCTTCCTTTATATATATATTTATATATATATATATATTCATATATTATATATATATTTATATATATATATATAACGATAAAAAATGATTACAGGCAGCGGTACTTATGAGAGAATGTAGAAGAAATACCTAAAAATAATGTGCATGTATATGTTTGTATTTATACCATACATGTGCTAAAGCAATATAATAAGTTGGCAGCTCATAAAAAGCGCAGTCAAGTGGTAGCACACACATGTCTCCTGCTCAACGGTACATATATATATACATTTGTTTAACAGAGTGTGCAGTCTTTTAGTAGAGTATGTCAAACAAACGACTTGTAAAAGTGTACACACACGTTTATATATTGCGATCTCATGTTTATAGGACAAAATAAAAAAATAAAAATGAAATGAAAAAAAAAAAAACCCCTTTTTTTAAAGCGATTCCTTTACAAATTTCATTTTTGTGAGTATTTTTTTGTAGCCATTACCGGAAAATGTATATAATATTAAATATGTCCCTTCATGTGTAACACTACGATTTAATTTTCAAGAAACTTCATCAATAGTCTTTTCATTTACTTTACTGAAAATGAAGGCCGATGATCCGTTTTTTTTTTTTTTTTTAGTTTAAGGTTAACCTTTAAATGGGAATTTATATATATATATATATATCAAGCGATTGGAAATATTCATAACTGATTCGTGTATATAGCAAAGTCATGGATTTTGCCAAGGATTTCTTGTAATATAAAGGTTGATATTTGATCAGACTAAAATATTATATATAAGAAAAACAAAATTATGTAATTATAGATAAATCAAGGAAACATTATAAAACTATATATATATATATATATACATACATATACATATACAATAATGTAGCAAGTATATGCTCTCAATATGTTTTATAATCACGGCATTTACTAGTAAGTTTATGTAACTGTTAAAAAAAGTTATTATACCTTACAGCAACTTTGTGTTACAAGGTGTATTAAGTTAGTGCGGATGTGTGTAACATTCAGAGGGGCTTACAATAGACCTATCTTTTATTATACCAATCGATTTAGAATCATAACCTGAATTGATCTAAGCCTGTCTGTCCGTCTGTCCAATGCTTCACGATGAAAATTATATTACAATAGTAATTTAACATAAAAAAATTAACTGTACTATATTTGAACCATCTCGGTTTAATTTTTGGATTCTACCTTAATAAGGATTCTGATGAAAATGTAGAGCAGAAAAGTGTAAGTTTTAATATGTGGTGATGAAAATTGCACCATAATAGTAATTTCATAAAAAATGAATTTTTGGCCTATTTTTGGATCTTGCCCGTAAATACGCACTTGAAAAATATGCTTTTCTATAGAAACAAGATATAGTTTTTGAAATATAAGATATAGTTTTAAAAATCTGAATTGTGTTAGACAATGTGGTGTTGGGTATTTAGCGGTCGGCCTTGCCCGACTGTAATGTTCTTACTTGTTTTTAATAAAATCTTGGATCTTGTGTAGGGTTAACAAGTAAGAAAATTATATTCGGTGCTGACCGAATTCCTTATAACCATTACCGTTATCCTGAAAAAAATTAAAAAAAAAGAAAGGAGCGAAATTTTCATACTTTAAAATATTGGCTGGGCGCGGCTGATTTTTTGTATTTTCAGAATAAGGGTGGAAATTTATATGGGGTATGTGATGGAGTTTATGAGTAACAAGCAGGAAAAGCAAAGGTGTTCAAGGTTTTTGTTGTACAGGCGCGTGAGCGTTTTGTGCTGCTTGCATGAAGTTCCTATGTTTTTGCGAACATTGAAGTCGATAGCTTCATTTGTTTGTAGCAGAAGGTCAGAAGGATAAACGGACAGACGGGCGTGCTTAAATCGTTTTAGAATTTAGTGCGGATGAAGAATAGATATATTTTTTGTTAGCCTTGAAGCTTCCTTCTACGTATTGCAAACGTTTTGACAAAATGAATATACCCCTCATCCTTCGGTGACGGGTATTACACTTGACAATGAAAAATTTGCATGTGGCTTATCTTTACCTCACTTTTTTCTATCTACTTACAAATCCTTCTAACCATTATCGTGGTTTCATGTGATGGACACATTCGCGGGTAAAGAAACCATTAACGACTTGTGGAACTTCAAGACAATTTAACATTTTGAAGACAATTATTTGGTTTGCGCTCCTGGGCTTCAGTTAATAAGGAAGCTGTTTTAAGGGTGAGAAACATTTTAGAATTCCGAACATAAAATACTGTTTTTTGATGATTTCTTTTGCGATGGAAGAAAAGGTAATAGAACTAGAATTCGAGGAAGTTGTTGAGGATATACACCTGTGGACAGAAAAGCATGTGTGTATAAGTTGTTTTATGTTTTTGGAGGGTATTCTTTTTCATTTTCCTTTTACCATATTTCCGTTGGGTTCTTACTCGATCAAGAAGTGCTTGTCTAAAATGCCAATTCTCTATCTTTATTTTTTCGACTGTGGCGATTCAACAAAGATAATGGGTTTAACCCCAGTGTTCCATTTTAATAGAAGTAAGTATGTGCCATCGATATTTTGAAAAGCAGAACAAATGGCAAACTATTAAATACAAGTATTTCAAGGCCCTGCCATCAAAGTCATTAACAAAATTTTATTATAATCATTTTAAATCCCTAAGAACTTGTGGTGAAAGGGTATAATCAGTTGTTACGGATGCATGCAATGCCCAGGAAGACTTGAAATAGACGCACCTTTGGTTATATTGATCGATTTCGAATCACTTTCGGAATCAATTTAAGCTTGTCTGTCCACCTTTCCGCCACTCCATCTCTTTGTCTTTTCCCCTCGTCTTTCAGGCCCACTAGCCGCAATTTGTGAATCAATCTAAGCTTGTCCGTCCATCTGTCCACCTGTCCGTTTTTCTGCCTTCTTCCCCTGCCTTTAAGGCCTACTAGCCATCATTTGTGAGATATTTTCATGAAATTTGTTACACTGATGTGCTTTGCCCTAAAGATTAAAATAATGGTGCGCATCGAACCACTTTCCGTGTAACATCTTTTATGAATAACCGTACTAAACACAATGATGTAGGGTTCTCAAATGAAACATTTGTGCTGAGCATTCCCATATATTATAAAATTTATCATAACTGCATCTGTAGATAATTCCAATGCATTCCCAATAAAAGTGAATTCATTTCACCTCTTTATAGGTTTCGCGTGAAGACGGGTAAAGAAAACTCGTTTGAAAGCAAGTTTTTTTTTTAAGTTTCTATTATTTATATAAAATTATTCTTATATGAGATTTAAATATTATTTTCGAGTGTTTTCAGATCGCCTTATTTCTTGAATAAGCCAAATCGGCCCAAGTGACAGCGTTCTTTATTGTACCACCAACGAAGAGCAATATTCCAATTCCTAAAGCGAGCGCACCTACTATGGCCTTCCAATACAATTTTCCATAGCTTTTAGTGCAGAATGGCACTAATCCTGGCATAATGAGCACTAAAAAGCTGAGAAATAAGGAGCCAAGGATTCCCATGAGAACTAGCAGATACGCGTAATGGATCAGTGCAAAGATGATGGTAACCAGCTAAAGCAAATTATAGATGAAAATGTTTCATCAATATATGAAGTTGTAGATCTATTTAAACGCTGTCGACAGTTCACGTCCTTATTAACAGTAGAAACCCTGAAGATCTCACGTAGTTGAGAAAAGAAATGGATGAAAGAACAAAGCATTTGTTTAATTCGTGAATGAGTCAGTATTCAATATTGGACCGCGAAAATATGTAATTTTAGTTTGTGGGACAAAATTGATTCTGATTGGATTATTATACTCCAACCCTACATGAAATAGAATACGAAATATATGTGAAGCCTTCATAACAGACAAATTTCGAATTCGCGGATCATCTATTTTTAGGACTTGCTTTCTTCGTCATAATCAGTCAGTCGAGTAAGCCAAGTCAAATAGAATATATCCGATGATTCTTATTGGATTGTTATATTCACTCTACATGAAATAGAATACAGAACATATGTGAAGCCTTCATACGAACAAATTTCGACTTCGCGGACCATCTACTTTTAGTAGTTTCTTCGTTCCTCATGATCGGTAAGTCAAGTCAAATTGAATATATCCGAAGATTCTGATTGGATTGTTATATTCAATCTCTGGAGTATATGCGAACACTTCATACCAGACAATGGAATTCTCGGACTATGTATTGTCGTTACTTGCTTCCTTCCTCATACTCAGTAAGTCAAAATCAAATTGAATATATCCGAGGATTCTGATTGGATTGTTATATTCAATCTCTGGAGTATATGCGAACACTTCATACCAGACAATGGAATTCTCGGACAATGTATTGTCGTTACTTGCTTCCTTCCTCATACTCAGTAAGTCAAAATCAAATTGAATATATCCGAGGATTCTTATTGGATTCTTATATTCATTCTCTACATGAAGTAGAATACGGAATATATGTGAAGTCTTCATACCAGCCAATGGAATTCTCGGACTATGTTTAGTCGGTATTTTCTTCCTTCCTCAAAATCGGTAAGTCAAGTCAAATTGAATAAATCTGGGATTGGCTTATAGCTGTCGTTGTTTGTATGAATTTATCACTCGAGAGACTTTTTGCTCGATTATCAGAAAAATGCCTACTTTATGGACAACTGTTAACCCATTACTCGTTACAGCCCGCCGATAATAAATGTCTAAGGAGTTTCTTCCTTATCGACAGCTATATACCGTCGCTTAATTTCTTCTTTTTTTTTTTTTTAATATAAAATCATATAATACATACCACCAGTAGTAATCGCAGACTGTATTGAGTCCATTTTTTCTTATCTATAGCTGACGTGTATGCTATATAATTGTAGGCCGCATTGAGTTGTATCGGATATGTGCAGATTAAAGTTACAGCAATCATAAGTTTAAGCATTCTTTCCTGACTGCTTATTGCATATGTTATTATAAAGTAAATCGTTAAACTTGATCGCATGCTTACTCTAAAAGTGGGCGTTTAAAAAAGCATAGGTAGACATTAAGGAGAACATGTAACTTTTCAGCGCCCACAGTGAGTACAATTATTGCAAACATTGTCACTGTTATCATGCCGGAGCACAAGAGCGATGGACAACCTAGAAATTTTTCCGGTTCCCTCATGGCCGCCATTAAGGGAAAAATCGTAGTTATACCTTCGCCAGCGTATATGGCAATACTTTGAACTAAAAATAAATTTGATAGATCCCCCGATTGGCGTACACTTATCTCATTGACATCGTTATGGATCGTGTAACTAAATCCTAGGATAATGAGAGCCATTTGAAATATTGCCCCGACTAAGGCAACAATATATAAACCAATTTTACCCCATATTGGTAAAAAACATAAGATGACTAAAACCGCTGCCGCCATAGGTATCCACCAGCGACATTCGACTGCATCGAGTTCAAATTCAAATTTCGTCAATTCATTTGCATCATCCTCGAAAGGATTGAAATAATGCCAAACGTAGACAACTTTACAGATATGAGTGACAATAAAGATCAAGTAAACGCTGCAGATGCATAGTGAAAATCCAAAGCCAAATATTATGACGAAAATTTCAAAAATCTTGCTTGCTTTTGGAAAATATCCATAACTGTTGTCAAATGTTTTCTTAATAAATTCTGGATAGCTTTTGCATCCGTTGGCGTTTTTCATCACAATATGAAGACAAAATGCGACTATCACATAAGTGCCGAGTATTAAGCTTATGCCGAAATGTTTTTCGCTAATTAGTGCCGCAGCTGGAATGGCATAAATACCGCAACCCATGAACACTTTCAGAAAATACGCTAAAGCCGAACTGAATCTGATGATGAAAAAATATCATCATAGTATCGTCGCGTAAATATGCAAAATCCAATAAATAATTTACTCTATTACTCGTTCAGATTCAGATGCAGATTCAGTCAATTCTTCAGCACCACCTCGTTGTCGTTTGTCTACCACTGTTGCAGGCAACATATTCATTCTAAGTGGATCGTGGCTGGGTGAAGCCATTTTCCACAGAATTCTAAAAAAACTTTTTTACCCGATTAAATATCAAAAGAATTAGTTCTTCTTTCTTGCATTCGGGCAAAAAACACACAGGTTTTGAGTTTTTGTTTTTCCAATCGCTTACTTTCTTACGTTAAAAAACAAAATACGAAAAAACCAGGAAAAAAAGGGTTATATTTGACTTTATAGAAAGTTTTACTATGTTTATGTTAAGCATGTATAATACGCATTATTTCTATATCCATCATCGAAGAGTGAGCGGTATATTCATTTTGTCAAAGCTTTTGCAACGGCGAGAAGGAAGCATCAGAGACCCCACAAGGTATATATGGATATTCTTCGTTAGCATTAAACTCTAAATCGATTTAGGCACGTCCGTTTGTCTGTCTGGCTGTGTGTCAGTCGGTCTATCTGTCAATCTGTCTATCTGTCAGTTGGCCTATCTCTCAGTCTGTGTGCCTTTCTGTCAGTCAGTCTCTTTCTGTCTGTCTATCTGTTCATCTGTCTGTCTGTTTGTCCGTCCCTCTACTTGTCTGTCTATATGTCAGTCAGTCTGTTTCTGTCCGTCTGCTTCTGTCCGTCTGTTTCTGTCCGTCTGTTTGTCTATTTGTCTTCTCGCCTGTCCGTTTGAACGTCCATCTGTCTGCGTGTCCGTCCACCTCTATTATGTCTGTTGTAAACATTCTCCTCACCATAAAAATGAAGCTGTCGACTTTAAATTTAGCACCAATATCGGCAGATCTCGCACGCAGGTTGGTATTGGTCGAACGACCCGCCTACCACTGCACCACTTAAACTACGAAAACATCTATTTTTCAAAAGGAATAAAAAATGTGTTTTCAATTATTACTCATAAACTATAGCCGATGAATGTATGACAATTTAAATGCACATGCTATGGGCAATGCTGCAGTACCTTAACAAAAATGGAAAAGATTGACCACGCCTACCTAATATTATAGCGTAACAAAATTTAATGTCTGTTTTTCAATACCTTCATAACGCACAAAAATAAGCTTAATAAACACCAAGAAGAATATGAATTCTTGGACAGTTTTAAGTTGGGAATGACCTAAACATATCCCTCTATTCATCTGTCCATCTGTCTGTCTGCGCATAGTCCGTCCGCATGTCTGTCTGCGCAGGAATAAGCTTCAAAAACCCCATCAAGTATAAAAATTATTGATCGGTTTTAAATATGGAATGCACTTAAACATGTCCCTCTGTTCGTCCTCTTCATCTGTCTGTCTGCGCAGCTGTGTAATAGTTGTGGTAAATATTCTCCCGTTAGCGAATTTACAAAAGAATTTAGAATTGACCTGAACATTTGCAAGGACACGCCTACAACGCCCACACGCCTATGCGAGAAAAAGTTTTATTTTGAAAACAGAAAAACTCAGCCGCGCCCATTCCATATTATAGAATATGAAAATGTAGTTTCTTTAAAGTTTGTTTGTTTTTTTAGGATAGGGATGATGGGTATAAAAAATTCGGTCACAAGTAAATGTAATTTTCTTACTTGTTTCAATATGTTATCATATTTGTGTTAGATTAAAATGGGGAAAAATTGTAGTTTTTTACGAGACTTGGCGGGATTTGGAAAATCATATAGTTTTTTTATTATATATGTACAAATAAATAAAACTACAACAGAAAAAGAAGAAAACATTTTTTACTCAATTCAGCGAATCATCTGTTTGTTGATTTGCTAGCTCGCAGAAGAAGAAAAAAAAAAAAGGGTAGAAGAAAAAATAAAGAGAATTTATTTTAAATTTAAAAGTTTTTTTAATTTAAGTTTTTTTTATGTTATTCGATTTGAAACTCGATTTACGCTCGATATTATGTTGTATTTGGTATGAAAAACAAACTACAAATACAATGGATTTTCAACTTTAAAAATATGTTTTTGAAATCAAAACATTTAAGAAATTACTTTGTCTTATTTAACTGCGTCAGTGAAGTCCACCTTTATGCCCCTTTCTTGTAATTTGCTTTTTTCCTATACAATAATGTGGTAACGTGGCTTCCCACTGGTGTTTACCGCCTACGACTTTTTAACCCAAAAATAGGGATAACGCATCGTTGTGGCAGCCACCTTAGTGTTGCGCAGACTACAGAGGAGCATTCAAGGAATTAATCTGGAACTTCGCTTAGTTACGATGCTTCATGGGCTGACTGCATGCATTTCGTGTATCGTGCATAATGCCCTCGAAATTCAAAATACGATTTGATGCTAACTGTTTATAGCGCGGTTGAATATGTAGCTTACACTGGGTTAAAAGGCATTGTACATGATGCACAATGCAAACGCTTTCATCGCCTTCAGTACTATTGACACGAACTTAAAATGGCAAAAAAAAAAAACGAAATTCTCTCCCTACTACTTTCTTTATGGCGGATAAAGTCAATCCTACTAGATCTCAGCTGAAAACTGCTCAGCTGTTTTTAAAAAGCGAAGTATTTTTCCCCGAGTTGCTTTTATCTCATCATCCGTCCTATCCGCTTGAGACGAACTCAAAATTAGCTCGGACTTAACTTATACTAACCAACACTTACCTATATTATTAGCGAGTTTAAGAAGCACTCTCTGTTCAAGATATGGAAGATATGTGAGCTCAGGGAAGTAGGGATTTAAAGAAATCGTAACAACTAGACTTTATCCAACCAATAGATTTTATCGCGTATGCGATATGTAGGTCAGAAGGTTGGAAGTGGAAGAGTATTCCACTGTTTTATCGATTGTCTTATAGCTAGAGTTAATAGATAAAGCCACGGAGCAACATTTGTATAACGCTTTGCGTAGGCCTTGCCGCGATCTAGAGAATTATTGTACTCGAACCGGCATTTGTTCGCGAATATAGAAAATCTGTAAAGGCATTAATGATTTATGGTTCGAAAACTATGAGAGAAGTAGTAGATGACAAGCGGCGCTGATGATATATGCCATAGTGTGCCACGTGAGTATTTGCAATTCTGGTATCTACGTTACACTCTATGGACACCTTATACCAAATGCTGTGCATTGTGTGCTCTCAACAATAACAAAACTTTGATCAATTTTTTAAAAAATTTCTAGCTCTGGGATTATACGTTATATACCCTCATCTCATTAGGCCGACTTTGTCAAGTCGGATTTCACTTCACTTCAATAACTGCAATATATAACGGAATTATATTCTTTGAAATGGTTGGCTAACCACATTCCGCACACCCTTTTACACTTCTGCCGCCATTTTCTTCCCATGATACAACATTTGCATAAAACAACAACAACAAAATTTACATCATATGTATAAAAATATATTTACAAGAGATTCATTGATGTTATTGAAAATCCATTGTAGGCTGGGATATCAATCTAGAGTCATAATCATGCCATTCCATGGCCATCGTTATCGTGCCACCAAAGAAGATCAATATTCCAATGATAATTGCAAGTACACCTACTATCGCCATCCAATATATTTTTCCATAATTCTTAGTGCAGAACGGTATTAAACCTGGCACAATAAGCACCAACAAGCTTAGGCAGAGAGAACCAATTATTCCCATGAAATATATCAGGTATACGTCAGGAATTAAAGCAAAGGCGATCGTAACCACCTAAATTAAATTATAAATGAACATCTTTCGCTAATACATTGAATGTTAATCTATCCGGATTATTAACTATTTTTTGCACAGGGCGTGGCGCTGTGTTCATTTGTAGCTTAATTAAGCTTAGTTTTTAAGCCCAAAAGTGATCGCAATCACTTCTGCCTACTTCCTAATATTCCACGGAGAATGAAAAAAAACTCGATATCTATCCGTTCTTAGGTAATGTTCGCATGTATCCGAGATATTTGCTAAAATTCATAAAGTTTGCCAAGAAGTTAATTGTTAACACAGATGATGTCCACTACTATATAGTGGACAACGATGACTGAACTGCAGATTACAATCAATCAAAGTCAATCCTGTTTAAGTTAACCCATTGCTGTTGCACGGTTGTACAAGGGATTCAATTTATTTTGAAATATTTCTGAAAATCATTAATTTTCAAATCGAGTTGAATCGAATGAATCGATCCAGAAAGTTATTGTTATCTTCCACATACCCGTGGTGAAGTACAAAGACCAAGAGTCATCTTTTTCTTGCTTACATCTAACTGATCGGATATAAGAAATTTCAAATCGAGTGGAATCGAATAAATCTATCCAGAATTTTGTGGTTGTCTTCTAAATACCGCTTCTAAAGTACAAAGACCATATTGGGTCGCTAACTGAATAGCTTACTCATCTACTATGAAATAATTTTCAACTCGATCCCGAATTTTATGATTATCTTCCACGTACCTCTATCAAAGCTCGAAGAGCGACTCCATAATGACTTTCATGAATCTATCCAGGATTTTATGGTTGTCCTCTACATACCGCTCCTAAAGTAAAAAGGCCAAATTGAGTTGCTTCTTTCTTGCCTATAGCTAACTCATCTGCTATAAAATAATTTTCAAGTCGATCACGAATTTTATGATTATCTTCTATATACTATTAGTAAAACACGAAGACCATCATCTAGTGCCTGATTCCTCATCTATGGCTAACTCATCTGATTGTCATATCGATCCGAATCGAATAAATCGATTTCGGATTTTGCGATTATGTCCTACATACCACTTGTGAAGCATGAAGACGTACTGTGCCGCTTTTCCTTACCTATGTCTAACTCACCGACTCCATAATGATTTTCAAATGGAATCGAATCGAATAAATCGATCCGGGATTTTATGATTATGTTCTATACACCAGTAGTGTACCCCGAAAACCGTATTGAGCCGTTTCTTCCTTGTCCATAGCTAAGTTATTTGTTTTACAATGATTTTCATATCGATTCGAATCGAATAAATCGAACTTTGATTTTACGGTTATCTTCTACCTACCGCCCGTGACGCATGAAGACCGTACTATGCCGCTTTTTTTTGTCTGTGGGCTACTCATCTACTGTGTAATGAATTTCAAGTCGATCCCGGATTTTATGATTGTCTTCTACGTACGACTAGCAAAACCCGAAGAGCTCATTTAGCCTCTTTTCTCTTGTCTACGTCTAACTCGTTGACTCCATAATAACTTTCAAATCGATCCGAATTTTATGATTATATTCTACACACCAGTAGTGTACCCCGAAGATCGTATTGAGCGGTTTCTTCCTTTTCGATAGCTAACTCATCCATTGTATAATGATTTTTATAACGATTCGAATCGAATCGAATAAATCGTTTCCGATTGTCGTGTACGTACCACGAGTAAAGCACGAAGTCCGTACTGTGCCGCTTTTTTGTTATCTATATTGAACTCATCTGCTATATAATGGTAGGCCGCATCGAGTTGCATAGGATAGGTACACATTAAGCTTAGAGCAGCCAAAAGTTTCAGCACTTTTTCGAATCTAAGTATTTTGAATAAATAATTAATTAAAAAGAAAAATAAAATGTTAGTCGTAATTGCGATCAATTACACATTCGCACATGCTTACACTGTATTATAATAAAGCGTTTGAAATCGACAGAGATGAAGATAAAAATGTAACCTTCGACTGCCCGCCGCAGCGAAAATTATTGCAACCGTCTTAGCCGTTATCGTTCCGCAGCATAACAAAGATGGACAACCTATAAATTTATCCGGTTCTTTCATTGCGGCCAGTAGGGGAAAAATTAAATTTATTCCTTCGCCCGCATATATGGCAATGCTCTGAACTATGAATATATCCGAGATATCTTGTTTCGTCTTCAATAAAGCAAATTTGGAAACATCATCATATTCGAAAACGTAAGCTAATGCCAACATAATGACTATCAGTTGGCAGCTTATTCCGATTAAAGCAACGATATATAAAGCGATTTTGCTCCATATAGGTAAGAAGCAAAGAACTAATAAAATAATTGCGACAACAGGAATCGACCAACGACATTCTAAATCGTTAAATCGCTTGACAAATGTTATCAGTTCAAATGGATTGGACTCGTCATAGTAGATAGCAACAAAGATAACTTTGGAGACATGAGTGGCAATAAAGATCAAGTAAATACTGCAAACGCATATCGAAAATGCGAATCCGAATATTATGATGAAAATTCGAAAAACTTTGCTTGCCTTCGGGAAACCTCCGTCACCGCTATCAAAACTCTTTTGAACGAATTCAGGATAAGTCTTACTGCCATTCGCGTTCGTGATCAAAATGTAAAGACATGATGAAACGATTGCGTAAATAAAAGTAAGCAACCAAATTTTATAACAGGCGTATAATGTGACTTCAGGAAATGCGTACACGCCACAGCCGATAAACACGTTTAGAAAATAAGCTAAAGCGAGAACAAACCTGGGAATGATACAAAGCAAAACACATGTGTGCACATGCAAATAAGATGGAAGCGTTCAATCTGATATTACTAATATACCCCACAGATGCTTCAGATCCACCTGAGTCTTCATCGCCAGCCCGTTGACGCTTGGTGATTGTTGTTTCGGGCAAGATATTCTTCTCAATCACATCATTGGTGGGTGAAGTCATGTCTCTCTTCTAAAGAATTCTAAAAAAAATTTTTTCCACAATACCGTATACCAAAGA
The DNA here is from genome assembly GCA_000688715.1 of Glossina pallidipes. Lineage (NCBI taxonomy): Eukaryota > Metazoa > Arthropoda > Insecta > Diptera > Glossinidae > Glossina > Glossina pallidipes. The sequence continues at coordinate 379,405 of KK499983.1, forward strand.
GTTATTTCCTTTTCTGAAGTTTCACAAACATTGTTTAGTCTTTGAATTTATTTCCAAAGACTACTTGTTGATGTTATTAAAAGCAAAATTAGATCACCTTTTACCCAAAACAAAGGACAGACGAAGTAAAAGAACAATATTTTCATGCTCTATAGTATGGAGTGGGCGCAACCGATTTCTTGTATTTTCAAAATAAAAGTTTTTGTTGTATAGGCAAGTGGGCGTGTTCTTTGAAAAGTTCAGGTCTATTCCAAATTCTTTCTCAAATTTGTAGGCGATAAGTTCGTTTTTGCTAATGGTAGAATCGCAGGCAGACATACGGGCAGATAATGCGCAAACAGACAGATGGACAGAATTCATATTTTATTTTTGGGGTTTTTGAAGCGTGTTCCTGCGCGTTATAAAGGTGTTGAAAGAATAACTCAATTTTGATACGCTATTATATTGCGTAGGCGTGGTCAATTTTTTCCATTTTTGTGATCAAATGCTATAGCATCGGACATCAAATATGCTTTTAAATTTTTGCTTGTTAATGAAATTTGGAAGGATGTTTTTTGATTGTTAATTTGTTGGGGCTTACGGTAGAATTTACTTAATGATGAGGGGTATATTCATTTCGTCAAAATGTTTGCAACGCCCAGAAGGAAGCATTAGACACCCCACAAAGTATATACATTCTTAATCAGCATCAAATTGTAAATCGATTTAAGCATGTCCGTCTGTCCGTGTTTGTGGAATGTCTGTTATAAACATTCTCCTTGCGAAAATGAATGCCTCGCCTACAAATTTGCAAAAGAGTTTCGAATTGGCATAAAATTTTTAAAGGACACGCCTACAACGCCCACAAACCTATACAACAAAAACTTTTATTTTAAAAATAGACAAAATCAGCTGCGCCCACTCCATATTATGGAGCAAGACAATTCAATTGTTTTACTTTTTTGTTTTTTTTTTTTAGGTTAACGATGATGGGCATAAAAGATTCGTTCACGACCGAATATAATTTTCTCGCTTATTTTTTAATTGAATTTAAATTCACATATGCAGCGAAAAGACTCCAAGCCTCTGTGGAAAATCGAGATCGCAATATCTGTTTTACATGTGTGTGATACGTTTACGAAGGCATTAAACAAACATAAGCGAGGGTGTTGTTATTATTCTCCCCCAATACGCGCAAAAAATTGTAAAAAAAAAAGTTAACTTTTGATGTATTCACAAAACCATGTCAAAGCTGGAACATCCGAACAGCAGTCATGAAACTGAATAAATTTCCAAAGAATAATTGAGATTCTTTAAAAATTCATCGAAATATTGTTTCATATTTGGCACATACGCGCACACATCCATATATAACATGGATTTACTCGTAGCAGTTCTTTTAGGTGCGTTTGCATTGCAAACAAAAAAAAAAAAAAAAGAAAAGCAAAAAAAATTATTGTAGAAAATTAGTGCAGATCATTAAGGCTGCAAGCCAGAAATCATCGCAAATACGTAATTTGAATGAACCATTGAACAAATGATGAAAATGTGGAGAGCGTATCTTAAAAATTACAATTTTATCCCGACTTTTTACTTTTTTCAAATTTTTTTTTTTTTGGGTTTTATACCTCATAAGTAACATGACGGTTCATAAGGTTCACAACGTAAGTTCATATGTCTGCAAGTTTCGTAAATTCTCTCTCTGTTCGAAGAAGTCTTCAAGTTCACACATATCAGTTTTGTGTATGCGAATGCATTCGCTAAGAGTTTTATGTTCATAGTAAAAGTATGGATAAAAATATGCTTGTATGTGTTTAAATATAAATGAAAATTTATTCCCACATTACGAAAAATAAGCAAGAACCACTGTATATAAGGATTGGGACGAATTTTTGATACCTAACACGGGGAGGGCTTTAATGCTTTTGTCTCCTTATCATATAAGCGAAGGCGGATGAGATCAAAATGAAAGGCTCCTAATCATATAAGAGAAGGGGGTTAACATTCAAATGGAAGGGATGCCTTATTAAATTGTAGTCCTACTCGGATGTATAAGTAGCCCACTGCGAGAAAGGATCGTACATATATGTTGACATGAATATGCGCTTACTTCAAAAACGGCAAAATTCACGGGGAATTTACAATTGCGTTTCCATCAGATTTCCTGGATTATTGCATGATTTTGCATATATTCACACATATATACAGTGAAGATCCAAGAAATTTGCAACAAAAATTGTTTTTAAATTATTTTAATTGTCTTGAAAAAATTGATTTATTGATAGGGATGTTATGTCAATGCCAGTAAACCTTCAATAGCGTTGATAGTGATGTGATGTGTGCGCACATAGTAACTTAGTTTATCTAATCTAGTTTCAGCATAGATTAGATGAACTTGAGCAATCTAGGTTAGCCAAGTGCAACTGATTAGGCTAAACAGGCGAAGTTGGCTGAGCTAACCAGTTGAACCGACTAAGTTAGTCCGGTAAAGCAGATTGTGCTTGCTAAATGAAGTTTATTAGGCCAAGTAGGCGACGTAGGTTAGATTAGCTAAAAGGAACTTAGTAGCAAGGTAAAGTTGCTTTAGCTAGGCGGAGCTAACTAGGCTAGATTATTAAGCTAAGCCGGCGAAGCTGACTAAGCTAGTTTGGTGACATTGACTACGTTAATCAGGCTGTGCAGATTAGGCCAGTCAAACGAGATCTATTAAGCTGGCCAGGTTAAGCAAGATAGGCTAAACAGGTGGAGCTGAGTAACTTAGCCGGGCTGAAAAGGATAACGCCCGCTAAATGAAGCTTACAAAGAACAGTCCGGCGAAAAAGATTAAACCAATCAAGAAAAACTTACGGGCCAATAACCTGGCCAGGTGAGTAACCTAGCCAGATGAAGCTGGTTAAGCCAGTCGAACGAAGTTGAACCAAGGCAGCTAAAATGGCAAAGCAGCCAAGGAGGAAGCAAACAGCACTTTAAGGTTAGAGAAAGCAGGGGAGTAGATAAGAGGCGCTGTCGAATCGAGTCAATTTTGTAATTTAGTTTTACCAATTTTTCTTACTTACCTATAGGGCATGTAAATACATACGATGACGCTAAGGATTTCAAGTTTGCATGCGTAACCTGGTCTTTTGCCGGATTAAACTTGGGTTAAATATTCGCCAAATCTATTCCTCTGAAACATATCGCAAAGGTTATGTTAAAAAATGAAAAAGATAAGCTAATCTGCATAATATTTTTGGAGATCAAGTTAAAGAAACAAAATCGAATACCAAAAAAAATCCCGAAATTTCAACTTGAAAAAAGAAAAGAGGAGGAGAATAGAAATCTGTGGGTGTCTATTACGATAATGCGAATGTAATAAGATGGCGCCCGAACATGTGCGGAAATAATCCATACAGAGCAGACAACGCTGATCTGGCGAAGTAAATTGGCGTAAACCAGTCAAAGGAGACTCGTTCAGTGAAGGATACCAAACCGTTCCCTTAGATCAGGCGGAGCTAATCTACTCAAGCAGACGAGGCTAACGAACTGAAGTCGAAAAGACTAAACAACTGACACGAAGAACATCAGCAACTATTCTATATCGTTACAAATTATATGATGAACTGAGGATACTTTAGCTTTTTATTGATGGAGATGAAACATCTTTTCTTTCAATGCCAGGAAAGCATAAAATTTTAAACAAAAACATTATTTATTCATTCATTATTATTAAGATTATATATGTGTGTGTGTGTGTGTGTGCGCGTGTGTTTGTGTGTGTGTGTAAGATATGACTATTGGATATGGATATTACATGCAATTGTTGTAACTGCAAGTGATCATGATCATCGGCATTATCAACACACCACCGTAACAAAATAATATCCATAACGAATTCGTTTATTTAATCGATAAAATTTTGTTTTTCTTTCATTTTCTACGCAACGCTCGATTTGCGTTGAAAATCGTTGATAATAACTTTGTATAGTTAGTTATTATTGAAAGGAATCTTGTTCTTTTATATTGTAGTATGTTTTGTGTGTGTTGCTGTTTCTGTTTCTGTTTTTTTCTTTTTTCTTTTTTTTTTTGGCTGAAGTTTAAAGGTCAAAATGAATTATAGTTTTTGATTCGTTATCTTCAAGTGGCTTTTTAGTCGCACAAGTAACACTCTACCTTCAAGAATTACTTATTACGTACGTACGTACGTACGTTATATGTGGTCTCATAACAACTTAAGGAAAACTTATGATTTCTCGGAAAATATTTACTTAACATTTATTCGATTTCCTTAATTCTTTTAATATCATGCAGTTTTGCGAATGTAAGTTTCAATTTAAGAAAGGCTGATGAAGCCATGAACAACTAACTATAAATGACAAAATGTCCCAACATTTTCTTCAAAATACAAACTAAAAAAATCTCATAAACTCTTGGTATGTCGACTAGCAATTAACAACAGTAGAGCTGGTAATCAACAGCGATTTGATTGCTTGCTCTCTCATTCTCATTACTTGTATGGCAAGAATTGTGCTAAAGTTTTTTGATAAAACTTCAAATTATCATAAACTTGTCTCCAATGACGCCGTCTCGTCTGTTGACAAATGTTATCTTTTAAGCTTTTTTCTTAGTCTGCGAAGTGCGAAAAAATCGTAAGGGGCCATGTAAGGGTGGGTGTGTGTCCTGCTAGGAACTGTTGGACAATTAAGCAATTTTGGCTTTAAAATATTAATAAAAATTATACCGTGTGACGTTTATGGTATTTTTCACATTTCAGGAGATACGCTAAGATTCGTATTTCTTCCGTTACGAAGAAGGACTTTCTTCTTTTTTTTTATCTTCCAATGAAATCATTTGTACTACTTCTTCTGGTCGTTTTTAAATTAATTTCCATTCCTCGGCATTTAGCAAAAGTGTGCTAAGCTCATGGTTATGGCATTCGTAGTTTCTCTCTCTTTCTCTCTCTCTCAGCTCTAGCTGGTTATCTTCCTTTGCACTGATAGATTCTCTGCTGCCTAGTTAGTCTTACCTGCATCTGCTTCGCCTAGTTAGTCTTACCTGCTTTGACGGGCTAGCCTAGGCCGCTTCGCAAGGCCTGCCTAATCTGCTCCGCCGGGCCAGCCTACTCAACTTTGACGAAGTGTTCTTCACTAAAGTGATTTTTGAAAATTTTCAATGCACACATTTTTGTATTAGACAACGGACAGTAACTTAAAAATTTAAGATAAATTCTCAGCCTGTTCTTAAAACAAATCATCGTTGTGTCGTCATATGACAAAGCAATATACTTTTGCCAATTACTAATTGCCACAACGAATACTGCTAACAACATAAGCGAAAAGAATTAAATTCACGAGAGTAACCGAGTAGGTAAGAACCGTGAATAGTAAGTCAATTTTAAATCTCAGTGCGGTAGAGTTTATTTTGGTTGTGGCTTTGTGACGAGTGCTTACGCTTAACACTTACTGAAGGGGTACACCGATCCCCTGGGCTTCGGCTACCTACCTTTATCTTTAACTTTCTTCACTTCTTTTATTCCTAGTCGTCACCGTGTTACACGAATACTGAACATACCCAGAGTGATTGATTATTAAAAAAAAAAAAATAAGAGTACAAAGAAAGGGAAAGAGAAAGAAAGCCCACGATTTGAAAATTCTTGTTCATTTTTGATCAAATCACGCAGCCATATATTTGCAGAAATATTTTCTTAGTTTGTACTGAAATATAGAAAAAAGTTAACTTGCTTCATAGATATGCATCGCTAAGCATCCCTGCATCCATTCGAGCTTTTTACGCTTCAGAAGGACTAAAATTATATATCAAATTTTATCATAAGTAAGCAGAATAATCTTTTAATCGAAAAATTAAAGAGAAAATTACAGAAGGAAACCCACAATACCATCATCAACACTACTGTTCTATTGACCCTCAATTAATTCCACCTTTATATCCAACAAATGTCGAGAAAATCAAGATCCAAACATTATCGAGAATTCGCCTTGGGCATGCAGCTGCTACTCACCAATGGATCTTGAAGAAGTCTTCCTCCCCAATCTGCAGTTGTGGGCAAATGCTTACTATAAAGCACATTCTCTGCGACTGCCTTAACCTTTCCTTGGCTAGAAGTATTGCATTTAAAACGATTAACCCCTTTGGACTTTCTAAAATCAGCTTCAGAACAGAATATTAATTCAATATATTACTTTATTAAAACGACTAGGCTTAATATCTAATGTAATTTTATAAATTAGAGCCGATAGCCTGTGTTGCTGTGTTGCTCAATGTCTTTTGTTTAGTCTAAGAATTTATTTCATTAGTCTAAAATAATAATAATAAGAATAATAATAATAATAATAATAATCTTTTAATCAAAGTCTAGGAACTGCACTCGCATAATCTTATCTTTCGATAGCAATCGATAGACATAGAACATATATCGTTCTACTAAGGACTTTTTGAAGGCTCTTTTCTTCTTAAGCATACTGTCTGCTTTATTATTTAAGTCAAAGCTTCTTGTCTTCCCGGTCTCTATCATAAAAGTTTGTTGGCATACACTTTAAATACTTTAACAATTACGATTGTATTGCCTTTAATTTTGGTGGAAACAAAAGGTTTCATGCAAAAAAAAAAAAAGTAAAAAAAAACGAGAAGCAAAACATTTTTCCTCAAATTACTGGCTTTTTTTTCACATCTTTTTTTTTATTCCAAAAGGTTTGCATTGCTGTTGTTGTTGTTATTATTGCAACAATGTAATCATTTGTTTTTGGCCTGTTATCTGTCCTCTATTGTCTGTAATGAATGAATGAGTGCGATTTTAAACGTAGTCATTAATCACTCACTGAATACAATACATGTGCGCACAAAACACACATAGAGAGAAGAAGCAATAGTTAAACTAATAGTATATTGCATATCATATTGTGTGTGAATGCATATATGTATGTGTGTAGTACACACATGCATGCAAAACAACAAAAACCAAACAAAAAAAAGAAAAAAAAACCACTAGACCAGACTAGGCCAGACAGAGAAATGATATTTAAGCCGTGAGTCACGAGGCATAAACGGCTGTTGCTGATAATAACGCAATCAGAGCGTACACGTACCTGCACACATGCCTATGCTTGCTACATATAGTGCGAGTATTTTTAACGAGGCTAAGTTAGCTATAAACTCTCTTTGTACGTATCTATATATATGTGTGTGTGTGTGCGTACATATTCATATGTATGCGTTTAGCGCACATGTGTACACATTTATGCAAGCATAATTGATTGATTGATAGACCAATGGTTGTTAAATACGGTTGTATGTTGAAATCTTTTTGCGTGTGTTTGTGTGTGTGTGTGTGTGTGTGTGTGTGTGTATGTATTGTTTGGGGGGCAGTAGTTAAATGCTTATAAAGGCGATAAGACTGGCAACTGGCGTAACTGTAATTACCGGTTTGCCTCTCCATTACTCAATAATACGCAAGTTTGTGTTAGAGAGAAAAAAAAAAGCAGCAACAACAACAATACAAAGCTTACCAAAGTTAAACAAACCCGTGTTAGATGTCAGTTTAATTCGCTAATTTAATTACGAGTCAAAGTCTCAATCAGTCAGCAGTCAGTCATATAGCAAACTACTGATGATTCATAGATTTTTCACTAAAATTTTCATATTCGTTATCCGAATTATTTATTATACAATGCAAGATAATTGCATTATGACTCAATAGAGTTTGAAACTTTTACTTATTTTTGAAATTCAATAATAAATCATTCTCTTCTAACGATTATTGTTTATTTTAATTATTACTCTTGTTACAAATTTGCATAGACAACGAGATGATTCAATATATTCAAGTTCCGTTTTAAAATTTCCATTAAAATTGATACTCGCATCATAGGGGTATATATTCAATGGAATATTATGTTTGTCTTTGCGTCTGTCCATCTGCTGAAAAAGTGTTTAATATCTGCTACTATTTGTTTGCACATTTTTTCTTTTTGATTCCATTCGATTGACAGTCCATTGCAAGCTCTACAAAATACTAGATCAGCGTAAACAGGGAAGTTTAGGGACAGAAAGAGAGGGAGAGGCAGCGAAAGGGACATGTAGAGAAAGACTGGGAATATGGAGAGACGGACGGAGGGAGAAAGGGAAATGTAGCAAACGAGACGTAGGGACAGCGACGGAGAGACAGCGATAAGGACAGAAATAGAGTGACAAAGAGAGAGAGGAAAATATAGTCTTGTCTGTCTGTCTACTTTTCTACTGAAATCTTGACTGCCACGTTATTGCAGAGAGAGATAGAGGAAAGAAGACAGAGAGAGAGAGAGGTCCGAGAGAGAGAAAGAGCGATTGATACATAGATAGATAGATAGAGAGCGAGAGATAGAGAGAGAGAGAGTGTGTGTCTGTGTGTGTGTGTGTGTGTGTATGTGTGTGTGTGTGAGAGAGAGAGAGAGAGAGATAGAGAGAGAGAGAGGCAGACAGGTAAAGAGAAAAGGGAGTACTTAGCCTTGTGTATTCGCCTGCTTAAATAATGACTCCAACATCGTTACCGTGGTTAGAAAGACGCACTTGACAGCAAAGTACATTGAGATGGTACTGGAGCCTGCATAACACATAACAATATGCGTAGCAAATTTAAGACAGACAAAGAGGAAAGTTTCCCGTTGCTTATCGGCCTAACTGGCTGTTCCTCCACTGGAACGTCAAAACTTTGATTACAATAACAAACTTGACGGCAAGATTTTCCTTCTTGTGAGAGGAAGGCTTGTCCTTTGTGTGATAAACTGTGTTTGATGGGAGCATAGATGTGCCGAAGCTCTCACCTCCCCGTGATGATCTTGGGAAAAGGTCATCTGCCGGCAAAGAAAAGTTTAAGGCTTAAGGTCATGTATTACTTCGCAATAGGTTTTTCTCATAGATAGCTTAGGGGTGCATTCGAAGAAGTTTTGTTTTCCTTACAAAAGATCACTCAACAGACTATTGCTTTGGAAGAAACACAATCTAGCTGCAGTAGGACACATTTGGGTTGTAAAGTACGCTGAAGTAGTAGTAGTCGACAGCAGGGAGCAAGGTCATGTCAGTTACATCCACTAACGCATATATATCTTGGTTGGGTTTAGCTTATAGATCCAAAGGCAAGTGTGACTGCGGCCGCGTAAAGTAATGCTAAAGGCTTTATAGTCCAAATTTAAACTCGACGAGGGTCAGACGACCGCTCACTATCTATCTCTATGTAGAGAAGCATCTTAGGAAGGGAATCTTGTGGTTGTGAGAATAAGTCCTGGCTGCTGAGTAGAGCGCTTTGGGATGTAAGGTGGCCACTGTGTTTTTCAACCACTCCTAACACAAATTATTAGAGGTGATCTCCATATTCTCCAGAGTGGATTTATTAGCCGTGCACTTTAAATCAGTCTGGCAGTCCAGTTCAAGGGGGGTTTCTAGCGTATAGGAATTGTCTCACTCTGTGCGGGGAAGGCGCAATGCGTCAACGGACATCATGACATCTGCAGTAAAATCTAAATTCATTAAATGATGATACGAGAAAAACCTTCTTTCTTTTCCATCCTTTACTTTAGTAATCATTTAAGAACCGCAATAAAACTTAATTTTTGAATAATTGTCTACCAAGCGCAGGCATTGCAAAGAGTTGTCCTAAATGCTTTCTTCGCATTTAATCACTAATGTATGCCATAATTTCTATGTAAATATTTTGAGTAAAGAGGGTCGACCCTCTAGAAACTCTTTATACCCCTTTTTGAAAATGACAATTCGCATTAATCATTTTTATTCATTGCAATGGCCAACGTCTAACTAACTAGACAGTCACAAATATACTCATAATCATATTTAATATGTTTGTGTAGAGGTATTTACTTATGTAGGCATGCATAGTATGGAGTGTTTTTATATTTTATTTACTTTTTTCCATTTCTTTTTTTTTTTGTTTTTTTTTTCATTTTTTTTTTTTTAGTTTTTAGTTTTTCCTTTTTGCTGTAATAAATTCCAATTAAAATTCAACACAAGATGACAACTGAAAATTTAAATTACTGTCACAATTGTGTGTGAACCCTGTGTAACGAAAGCAGAACATGCTCAAAAAGCGTATATATATATGTGTGTGTATGTATAATATTTAAAAGCAATAATAACGTCGTGGCGTTCGTAGGCAAAAACAACAGCAGCAGTAGCAACAACAACAACAACAACATCTGCTTTGTGATACATTTCTGCTGTGTTTTCAGGTTTTTTACATTTTCTGTTTTTATTTATTTATTTTTTTTTTTTTTTTTTTTGTGAAGAGGTGGTAAAAGTCTTTTGCTTCCTCCCCTCTCTAACAGTAGTAAAGTTATTGAGGGCAATAACGAGCAAAAAAAAAGTGAAAAAAAAAATACAATCATGCACATACGCTTACCTAGTTGCGTTATTCTTCGCACAACAACAACAACAACAACAACATGTTGTGTGTGAAAAACATTTCGTTGTTCTATACAGTAAACTACAATAACAATATATATGTATGGATGTAAGTTTATGTGCATGTATAAGACCAGGAAGGTAACGCAAATCCATGCAAAGTGTCATTTTTCAGATAAAGTCTTTAAATGCGATTATGTGACAGAAGGGCGACGATACCATGCAGGGCATTGTCGTACAGTGGTTAGTAGAAGAAAAAAATTTCTGCAAATTTCACTTTATACGAATATATCAGACAATTAAAGTGAAAAGATAGAAAAAAAAATTGTCAATCGTTAGACAAACTCTATAGAAAAGTGTTAGGTAGAGGGAAGAAAGTGAAAATCACTAAGTGATTGCTTTTTACGAGGGCATATTAAGCTTGTGCGGATTAATGCAGCACAAAACGACTCGAGATAAACCTGACTTTCATTATACCGATTGATGTTTGTCTGTCCCTCTGTCCTCCTTGAGTACTTGCGTTTAACTTAAAGGCCGCAACTTCTGCGAAGGATGGACGCTATTGGAAATGATTTAAACCGGACTAGTTGTTCGATGACTTCCCGTAGACAACCTTCTTTTGAAAAGTCTTTTTATGAGTAACTCTATTAAACAGAGGGAAGTAGGGTATTTAATGATGGGAAGTACCCCACGGTAACGTTTATACTTGTTTAATGCAGTAACTAGTACGACCTCATCGTTAGAGAGACCCATATGCATCTAACTATTCCCTGACTATCTGGAGACGTCGGTTAATGTGAATAGCTGCAAGTGTACAGCTCTGCGGAATTTCTCATTTTTGAGATGCAACCAAAATATTGTTGTCAATTTTTTTTTTAAATTGTTGGCCTTATGGCGCGCTCTTGATTAGCATTCCCATGCAATTTGTTACTCAGTCTTTTTAATGTTGCTTTTCCACCCAGTTACTTAACGGTTTTCATAGTTGACAAATTACAAAGAGTCCACTTTAAGTTCTCTGTTCAAATATCGTTGAAAATGTTGCCCGAGATGTATGGCACAAATTGGCACATATTTGTGGATGATATGAAGAATTCAAAGAGAGTTAGCATCTCTTCATAGAAAAGATCTTCAACATAGAAAAAGGCCGACGAAGTTACAAGTTAATTTCCACTTCGTGACCTCTAGAAGGCCGTCACAACATATGACTTCATAACATTTCGACTAATAATATGAAAATGAATTCTATTGCTATCGAGCGATTCCGAAAGACGTCAACTTTATCAATCAATGCTATAGAGCATTAAGGCGAAAGCTCAGCCCAGCATTTAATTCGTACGCTTTCAGCTCAGCGTATGAGCTCTTTTTTTAAAGAAAACCAAATTCACTGCTACACTGTTGAGTGATGGCTTCACTGTACAGCGGTGTCTAAGTAAAATTTCAAATTTCCAATGTTTTTTTTTTGTTTTTTTAAAACCATATTCTTTACGTCAATTTAAATCAAGCAGAAAAATTCCTCTTTGAAGTTTCCACTACCTTTTACAAAGAATACTTCTCTAATGCGATTCAGGATGAATGAATTGCTTTTTAGACTTCTGGCTACTCTTTATATGAAATGCATACCTGATGCCTGTCAAAGAAATGCCCATAAATTCTCTTTCATGTTATCGACATTTCTTCCACAGGAGAAGCATACGAATAAATTCCTTATTAAGTTCGGGCTAATTTCCACACAGCGATGTACATCGCATGCCAAGTAAGAAGAGACGAACACAGTTTTTACTCATGGACATACCTTCGATGTTGGCTAAAGACAGGTGAGCAAATTTCTCTCGACATTCCGATTTTCCTACAGAAAACGGCAGCTTTCCTATGAAACTGCGAATCTCTTTTACAGAGAAGCATTACCTCGAGCCAAGTAAGTACAAGCAATAAGTCTGTTTGCATAGAGACATCCCGTAAGGTCAAGCAAAGGTGGACGAATAAAATAGCTTTTAGATCTCGGCTACTTTTTACACAAGCACACACATCTAGTGCTGGTTGAAGATATAAAAATAAATCCTTTTTACCCAGGGAACGTTCCATGGCGCCAAGTGAATAAATTAGTTTAGAATTTCCGGGTACTTTTTATACGGAAGTCATCTCTACTGGCAATCATGCGAATAACTTCAACGTTATTGAGTTACGTTAAATTTTTTGTGGCCCACCGTACCTATTGTAATAATTTGGTGACCCGTCTGTCCATAAGATTTAATTGTAAATTTACTCGTCTTTGTTTGTTGGTGTGTAGTGTGGCGTTTGTGCAAATGTTTTCCTTTCAGAAGTAGCCTACTGTCCTAGCTCTCATCACTGTGGGTGAACAAATTTTTACACACATTTTCAACAGAAATATACGAAACAAACTACAATGCTATGATAAATAAGAATGAAATAGAAACGAAAAAAAAAACAAAAAAAAATTATTTCAAACATAGTTTACGTAAACCGGGGGTGACGTTGAGAAAATATTTTTAAAGTCACGATACTCTTCACTTAACACAAGTATCACCCTGCCAGATAAACAGCAACTACCTTAAGCATATTTAAAACCTTGGCACTCGTTTTCTTTTTTAGGATTACATTTTTCGAGCTAGCAATAGTGCGGTAGAGTAAAAAAGTTAACAAATGTCGACAGGGGTGAAAGAAAAACTCAATGAGGAAGGGGATGGTGAGTAGTGGGGAGGGGAAGAGGGATGAAGGGGGGGGGGGGACGAAAGATTAAAAGCACTTTATCGAAACAACAATACAATACGTTGCGGTGTAAACTAATCCAATAATTGAGTGGATTAAAAGCGTGACCGTAACGTAACGAACACCCTAAGGCGAAACGAGAAATAAAGCAAATAGTAGGATGGGGGGGGAACTCCTATATTTAAGACATAAGACACTGCGCTTTCTTTTGCAATTTCACAGATACATAGCTTACTTAATGTCTTATGTTTAGGTTAAGAAGAAGAAGAAGAAGCAGAAGAAGGGAAAGAAAACGCTTTCACTATAATTGTAAAAAATGCATAAATAAATTTAATGTAATTTTTCTTTATTTATTTTGGAAATTATTCTAATTTTGCAAAAATTTTTATGAATAGGAGGGAATCATGCCTCGCATAATATAAGAAAAATGTTGAAACTTTAACGCTTCGTTTGATAAGATTTTTCGATAGTATGTCGCTTATGTATATTGTTTTTATTGTTAGAAATATGGGGTGTTACAAAAGCCAAAACCCAACCCAAGCACGCTTTTGCACACACACATACACACACATACACAGACACACACATATATATATATATATATATATATATATATATATGTGTATATATATGTATATATATATATATATATATCATTCCCATCACCATCATCATCATCATCATCATCATCATTGCCATGATCATCAGCAAGAGCAACTCAACAATAACATCATTAATATCACATTGCATTCATACAGTTTGCGTGTCTATCACAATTTTCATTTGTGTTCTTTAGAGTTTTCATTAAGCATAATTCCGTTACTAATCAGTTTTTCTTGGCACGTACTATTGTTACAGCAACAAAAAAAAAACATAAAAAAAAAATGAAAGAAAAGGAAAAATAAGTGCTTTCCTTACTACAAAACGTATAGAGAGAGAGAGTTAGGCACGGTTTTCATATAAATGTATGTAAGCATTCAATGTGTTTTTAGATTCTACTCTTATCTAGGGGTTTTTTTTTCGAGTGAAGTTGCATTATTTTTCATTACCGGCGAAAGAAATGACTAATGAAAGAATTCATTTTGAAATCAGTCTTCTATTCAAATGGCTTGCAATTTGTGTCCTTTCTTTTGCCTCGTTTCATATGAACATGCTGTGCATTGAGATAAAATGCTAAGAGTCTGTATGCAAAAAGTTTTTATAACACAAATCGAGTAAATTTCATATGTAAAATAATTTTTCAAAATTTCAAATGCTTTAAAAGAATTGATTGCTTGTCCATGCTGTGACATAAGAAATGATGTTAATAATATATTTAATCTTTCTATTTCGGATTTGATTAACGACATGAGTAGCATTCGTTCGAACTTTTTGCAACTGAGCATTATTTTAGTTTATGTTTATGTTTGTTGTTGACAGATTTACTTTGATCGATATGAGTAGCGATCGCTTGAATTCAATTAAGATATGATTAGAGTTCATACTCGAGCGCTCTAAGGCTAAAAGGTTTCTACAAAGGCTTGCTTTGGTTGACATGAATAATGATCGCTGGAATTCGACTAAAGTCTTATTAGAGACTATACACGATCGGTCCAAGTTCAAAAGACTTTTGAAAATTGTTGATCAGATTTCTTCAAAGGCTTCCTCGACATGAGTAGCGATCGCTTGAATTCAATTAAGGTATGATTAGAGTTTATGCTCGAGCGCTCTAAGGCTAAAAGGTTTCTACAAAGGCTTGCTTTGGTTGACATGAGTAATGATCGGTTGAATTTGACTAAAGTTTTAATAGAGATTATACATGATCGGTCCAAGTTCAAAAGACTTTTGTAAATTGTTGATCAGATTTCTTCAAAGGCTTCCTCGACATGAGTAGCGATCGCTTGAATTCAATGAAGATATGATTAGAGTTTATGCTCGAGCGCTCTATAGCTAAAAGGTTTTTACAAAGGCTTGCTTTGGTTGACATGAGTAATGATCGGTTGAATTCGACTAAAGTTTTAATAGAGATTATACATGATCGGTCCAAGTTCAAAAGACTTTTGAAAATTGTCGATCAGATTTCTTCAAAGTCTTCCTCGACATGAGTAGCGATTGATTGAATTAAGGTATTATTAGAGGTTATGCTCGAGCGCTCTAAGGCTAAAAGGTCTTTGAAAATTGCCGATCAGATTTCTTCAAAGGCTTCCTCGACATGAGTAGCGATTGATTGAATTAAGGTATTATGAGAGGTTATGCGCTCTAAGCCTAAAAGATCTTTGAAAATTGCCCATCAGATTTCTACAAAGGCTTGCTTTGATTGCCATGAGTAATGATCGCTTGAATTCAATCAAAGCTTTGTTTGAGGTTATAACCAATCAAGCGATTGATTGAATTTAATTAAAGTTTTATTAGAGGTTACGCTCGTTCGGTCCAACTTTAAAAGACCTTTGAAGCTTATTGATCAGATTTCTTTGAAGGCTTGCTTTGATTGGCATGAGTAGCAATCGATTGAATTTAATTAAAGCATCATTTGAACAATCCGCTTAACTCCAAAGGGTCTTCCCGGTTAGATTAAAGAATGGCTTCGATAGACAAGAGTGTGTTTTAATCGATCATTATTTGAAATTAAGTCCAATGTCCTCAACTCCAAAAGCTCTGAGTTGACTGGATTTGTTGAATGATTTGTTTTGATCGACGTAACTAATGATCGATCAAATTCAACGAAATCGTTATGGGGTCTATGATCGATTCCTTTAACTCGAAAAGATCTTTGACAATTGTTGATTGAGGTACGTAAAACTTTTTCGAAATATTAGATGTCCAAATTTCATCCTATAGGCTGATATAGCTACCGCATAGCCGAGTAGATAAGACTACCAAGCCAGTGGTCGCGTGCTCAAATTTTAGTGTGATTTCACAATAATCGGTCGTAGCTACAGTGAGTGCCTAATCGCTGAGTGTTATGTCTTTACCGATTTGAGACACATTCACTTCGCTCCGACCCCTTACTACCGTATTCTTCTCCGCTTCTTCTTGACTACATCCGACGAGTGGACATCTTCGGGAGCGATTGGCTGTATTAAAAAAATATGTATATATAACGATCGTATTTATTGTGTCTTTATTTAGAAACGCCCACGTAAGATTATTACAAGGTCCAAGGACTTTTGCTTATACAAATTATCCAAAATTCATCTTATCAGCGAAAATAGTTTCCTTTTATTTCCCATCACCGAAGTTCGGTGTCAAAACCTTTACAACATCGACAAGCAGGCTGGATAGAGGATATGTTTTCTTAATCAGCACCAAGTTATCAACTTGTCTTCAGTACCGTCCGTCTGTCCGTCGGTTTGTGTAATGTTTGTGGTAAACATTTTCCCGTCTGCAAAGTGAAACAACGGAGTGAATATTTGTCATAAAGATGGGAAGTTCTTGATAGCAGCTCGATATTGAAATTGAGCCAATTCGGTCAAAGGACACTGCACAGTGCAATATAATCTGAAAACATGCGTGTTTTCAAAAATAAAAAGATATGGTTTATTGCTCTCTAACTTATAGACCGCAATAGATACAATGATAAAAATTGACATTTGAATTCTGTAGTGGTGGCCCTGCAGGACCCGTAAAAAATCGGGCGTGCCTACGTAATACTAAAGAATTTTTTGAAAATTTTTTATTTTATCGAAACGCTTGCAGCACTGAAAAGGAAGCATGAGAAATCGCATAATATATATATATATATATATATATATATATATATTCCTGATCAGTATGAAAATGTGATGGATATAAAAGATTCGGCCCCAGCCGAATATAATTTCCTTACTTATATTTGTACCCCATGTGTTGAAGGCGATCTTACCTTTAATTGCAGACTTTATTTCAATCATAAACTTTTTTTAAAATCAATTTTCTTTAAATTTATAAAAATATTATTTTGTTAAAAATCTTACAAAATTAAATAAATTTCACTATTTTTTTTTTTATGTTGTATATCTAAAAAAAAAAATCACAAAAATTTTTTTTTTAAAAAAAAAATGTGTCGTAAATCATTTTCAAAAAATATTCAATCGAACATATCGAGAATTTTATGCAGCTTTAGATCGAAATGATGTTTGCCATCTTTACGTTGCAGTTCCACATACTTAACGTAAGACAAAAATGCCGTCCATAAGGTGCTAAAAATTGATGAGACGACAACTTGATTCTTTGGACGAACAAAAGCGAAATTATATGTTTGTACAATCGGCCAATAAATGAAACCGACTTTATAGGCATCGAAGAATTTCATGCTAACCTATAATGATAAATGCATTCATTCATTTGTGGCAGAGATTTAATGAATGAAGAGAAGGGAAGAGAAGAAGAAGAAGAAGATGAAGAAGAGAAGAAAAATATAAAATTAAGTGAGTAGAAGCGATTTCATCTCATCGCTTTCA
The DNA here is from genome assembly GCA_000688715.1 of Glossina pallidipes. Taxonomy (NCBI): domain Eukaryota; kingdom Metazoa; phylum Arthropoda; class Insecta; order Diptera; family Glossinidae; genus Glossina; species Glossina pallidipes. The sequence continues at coordinate 396,912 of KK499983.1, forward strand.
TTAATTTATAAATGAATTTAAAATATTATCTTACGTATGTTATGTTGCAGTGTTGCGGATATTATTATCATGACGATGCATTCATATAATGATAATGGTTTCAATCGTTAATGATGGCATAGCATGATATGAAATTACTGTACATAATGCATGCATTTCACATGTACATACATACATACATATGCATACATATGTGCATGGGAAACGTGTCTATCCGCGCAATATTATTATAAGATTGCCCTGAGAGCGAGAGAATAGCGACCCTGTGTACTAGTAATTTTACGTTGATACGTTTGTGTTGTGCTGTTTACGGTTTATTTTTACATTAAGTGGAATAATTAAGTATTAATCGGACAACGATTTATTGAATTATAGTAATCATCGGATTGCGAACAAACATACGCGTACGTAAATACACACACACACACACATTGATAAATGAAAGCAAACATTAATATTTAAGTTGACATGAAACTATACGATTATTGGATGTTAATAAAAAATTGTTTCTTTTTTTTTTTTGTTTTCATTTGTTGGTCATTTCTGTAATGCAAGATCTAAGTGTAATCGTATAATCGACTTCCGACTGATGACATTTGCAAATATTATTTCCTTGGCCATCTATCTATATTGAAGGTATAAAAGAAGAATTGATTTCTTTCATGGCTATACAAACTTAAACTTAAACTCAGGTTAAACAGGATCTTATTATTCTTCGCTTGTTTTCCTCGTAAAGTACTAAAAATTAAATTTTCTGTCATACAAAAAAAAAAAACTAATATTGAAGTTCCTTGAGAATCCTTGTATGGGTTGAAATCAAAAAAGTAGATTTAGTTTTGGTTCAAACTTCCTATAACTAACTTCTATGAACGATAATCCTCATAAAATATTACTTTTACTACTTGCTTACTTTTTATACCCCTCATCGGGGGTTATATTCATTTTGTCAAAACGTTTGCAATACTCAGAAGGAAGCTTCAGGGATCTCATCAAACATATACATTGTTGATCAGCATGTTCGTCTGTCCATCTGTCCGGTTATATGATTGTCCTCGTGTTCCAAACATTTTCATGAAGCTATCGACTTCAAATGTGGCAGAAACATAGGAAGTTCTTGCAAGCAGATTGATATTGAAAATGAGCCAAGTCGGTCGAAGTACACGCTTATGATACTACGACCTCTGCCTTCCAAAAGGAATGAAAAAAATTGGCTTTTTGATCATTGCTCATAAACTATAGCAGATAAATGTGCAAAAATTTGAACGCGTACGCGCGAAGCTTTAATACCTGTACACAAAAGGAAATGATTGACCACGCCTACCACATATAATAGTGTACCAAAATTTTATTTTTTTTTCAATCCTTGTATAAAATGCAGAAACAAGCTCCAAACATCCCATAAAGTATACAAATTCTTGGCCAGTTTCAAGCTAAGAATGCATATAAGCACTTCTGTCTGTTTGTCTGGCCTTCTGCCCTTTTGCCCAACTGCGTGGTATTTGTGATAAGCATTCTCCCGTTCATACAAATGAAGATATCGCCTATAATTTTGCAAAAGAATTTGGAAGTGACCTTCAAACGGCACGCCTACAAAGCCCACAACTTTTATATTGAAAATAGACAAAATCAGCCGCGCCCACTCAATATTATAGAACATGAAAATTTAGATCTTTCACTTTTTTGCCTCTTTTAGGATAACAATGATGGGTACAAAAGATTCAGTCACGACTTTATTTTTTTCTAGACAACTTAGTCTGCAGCGACACTACTGTTCAGTAGTTTTTGTCGAAAGATTTTGATTATTGCATTTTCTTTGGTATGCTAACTTATTCAAGTTAAGCCCTATTATGGGGAAGTGATCGCAAAAGTGATCCAAGTCGTAATTTTCCATAGACTTCGTGCTAGAGCCAAGACACATTCAAGACTTCGTCAAAAATTTTCAAAAGTAAAATGAAACCAAAAATACTTGCACAGACTTAAGATGGACAGATGGAGAGACAAGCCGTTTCAGGAAATCATTCTAAGTAAATCGGTGAGTTCATCCTCCTAGATATTATACATAAATCCGCGTAACCTCAACTTGTACTGCACTACAAGAAGTGTAGAGAGTAAAAAAATTGTACACGCTTTTAGGTGAATATTATATATATCATAAAAAGGTAGGGACCATCTTAAATCCTTGTGGATTTTACACATATAAGCACATAATCTCAACTTATCTTGCGCTGTAAGAAGTGCGGGATATAAGAAAATTGTAGACGTCCTCATTGGGCGTCATTGGGCGAATAAGGCTTTAAAGGGCATTGCTTTTTTTGATACTTTCGATGATGGTAAAGGATCCTACATAACCTTGTTACTGGGTAATAAGCTATTTTGCTTGTGATAATCATAAATGGATGCACATATGTAAGCATTTTATGCAACCATAGCTTGCATGCAAATCTACATACACTCCGTCTTGATTAACTAAATTTTGGAAATTAAATTTTTTTCTCACGCAGGCCGTTCCGAACTGATGGTGAGCTTCCCATTATTACTCTTAAAAAACTATGTCCCTTTATTAGCTTTCTTTGTTAGTTTTCTTTGCAAGAAAAGTTACGTTCATTTCGTTTTCCCAACAATATGCCATAACTACTCATTACCTAAAGATATCATTTTGCTCAAACCCTAATACGTGGTTTGAGAGATTTTTCTTCATGAAGAGGAAAAAAACAAAAAAAAATAAAACCAAAATCTCTTTGCGTGCATTTAATTGTCTCAATGTCTAAATTAATTTACTTTCTGCGTTGGTTAAGTATAAGGAATTTTATCCCGAACCCAACGAAAACAAAAGAGGGATCAATAACAAACAAGTTGTTAAACAATTATCGACACGTGTGTATTTGAAGAGTCCATCAGTACAAAGAGATTATTTGGCACATGAAATGATTTACGGTACACGTGTCGTTTTCTTTACAAGAAAAAAAAAAAAAAAAAAAGAAAAGAAAAAAACAAAAGGAAAACAGAAAACATATAAAAGAGAACAGGCAAACAATTATATCAACCTTGAAGTGAAATTGTTTCGATTCTCACCGTTTGCTTCGGTTCGTTCGTTATCTAAGAAATATGTTCCGAAAACAAAGGTAATTAAAAATTGCTTTCGATTAGGTTGACTCGAAAGTTGATGAGTTCTTTCATTAGATCATTAGATATAAATATATAAAAAAGCATTATTGAAATAACACGGTCTGCAGGAGTAATACGGTCTGTAAGAGTCACACGGCCTGTAAGAGTCATATAGCCTGTACATCTAACAGAGAACAGATGAAATAGACGTTACGTTACGTTAATATTAACGTAGTTAGAGTGACATGCTTTGCAAGAATAACATAACCTAAAAAACTACCATTTGCTTATAAATCCGCCGCTCTAAGGGATTCTTGCCGGGCAAGAAAATACTGTCTACGTTTGACGGGAAACCTCGGTTAAAGCCAATTCACGAGAATAACTTTTTAATTGATTACGTTCCGGTTAGCTAGTCTGGTCCACTTTTACATCTACAGTCAGGATTGTACAAAACTTCGGCACTTTTTGATATGTATTTTGAAAAAGAGCCTTACGGCGAAGGTATAAGCTTTACAAACAATAACAAAGTAGGGGAGACGTTAGTATCCCTGTTGATCGATTGGACCATTTTTACTTTACGCTTCTGCCTCCATGAGTAGTCGAGTAAGTAAGAATCGCGACCACCAAGTCAGTGTTCGTGGATTCAAACCTCAAGTGTAGAGTAGAGTTTACCTTGGTTGTAGCTATATTGACCACTCTGTAGGTAAAGGCTTAACATTTATCGACTAGGCTACGACCACCACCCTACTAATTCTCTTTCTCTTCCCCTCCAGATATCGTTTTCTCACCCTTAACGTGTTAAACGAGCAACGCGTATAACATCGTTTGGTTGAGTTTTCCTCCAAGGCGAGCATAACAACTCCTAGTTGTTTTTTAAAAAGACTTCAATGCATTTAATTGCACTTATGTGACAAATATCGGTCTCTCGCTTGTATGCGTAATATATAGAGAGTAACATAAATGAAATGAAAGCTACATTTTTCGCAGACACAGAGACAAGAATACATTTCGGTTTTCAGGAGAGGTGAAGAGTCATAAAACCCCAAAAAACCCCAAGCATATAGTGAAAGTAGTTAACAAATAAATTCCAATCTTCCACATTTTATTGGCTATAAGCCCAAATATATCTGAGATTGATGACTAAATTGTCAGGATTAGTCGAGTAGGCAAGAATGATGGCTACCAAGTCAATCTGGTTATAGTCAGTGGATAAATGGAATGCTCAGTCGATAAAAGCAGACTACTTTACCGATTGGACATATCTCCAGTAGTTTCCTCCCTGACCATCATCGTGTTACTGCTAGGCTTCATTTCTTTCTGACCATCTTCGTATTACGAGAAGCGAGGACATCCCTTGAGCGATTGGTTATAGTAGAAAAAAAATGGTTTTTCAAAACATATTTCGTAGATCTTGTAAAGAAAGTTAATATCGGCCAAAGGATATAAGTTACAGGGATTTCATCTACTGCGGATGTATTTGCAAACACATCATGTAGGATTTCGGAAATACCCTATAGCTCAAACATTTCGATTGAAAGACATTTATGTGTGCAGTGCCTCCAGAGAAAAAAGATTAAACTATGGTCACCCGAATTGGCAGAGCCACGGGGCGAACTGCTTCACGTAAATCAACTTAAGCATGAAAATTTAAAAACTGATGATTGACGTGATCTCTGGCTATAGACAAAGCTATCTAGGGATTTCGGTGTTTTCATGAACTTCCGTTTCATTTCCTAAACAATATTTAAGCGACTTCCGCATATCCTGTGTCCAGTGATGCTGAAATTTTACCCACATTTTAAGTTCAGAGAGTAACTCTGAACTGTTCAAAATGTCAGACCTCGCTTAGAAGGGAAATATTTTAATGTAGGCCTTGGAAATCGAAACGTATACATTCTAAACTAAATATGACGGACATCATGCTGTGCGAATCAATTATCTGATGGGTTACCCTTACCAAGTAGAACGATATGGAGAATGGAACGCTACAAATTAAATGTGTTAATTTTAAATGAAATATGGCGGACACTACGGCATGGTGCACTAATATTTTCTTTATAAAAAGCATAAAATAAATTGAAAAAAAAAAAAAAAAATTTCTAAAAATAAGGTTTTATTTTAATGAAGCAAATGGTGGAACATAAATTTTTTTCCCAGAGTCACTTTCATGTAACTATATATATATGTATATATATATATGAAAACTTGGGGCGTTTGAAAACAAAAAAATGAATTTCTAACGTAAACTTTTATGTGCGATAACATAAAAATGAGTCTGGGAAAAAAATGTATTTTCCACCGTTTAGTTCATTAAAATAAAAGTTTACTTAAAAAAAAAAAATTTTTTTTTTTTTGGTGTAATTTATTTGACCTTAATGTAAAGCGATATAGTGAAAAGCAAGAATTTTAGGCAAAGTTTTTTACTCAACGATGATGATGCGAAAAAGTAACAAATAGACAAAGTTGGTAGAGTAAGTGTAGCTATTATTTAACAAATATTTTCATGGCTCAAAATGTTTAAAGGTGCGACTATTATTGCCATCGCATATTAGATGAGAGGAAGTTCCGGAAAACTTCGTAAAGTCACTACTACTATGGAATGATGGAGTTTTATAAAGTACTTGAGAAAATTAATCATCTATTAATCTCTTCCTAGCTACTTATTTAACAGCATCTTCATATAGTGTACGGATCCAAGTTATTTTTTTCTAAACAAAGGGAACTTTCTTTACACTATAATGTCGCAAGAGATAGGAGAAATCCTAGTATCTACTTAACAGCGTCTTCCTAAACTGTATGGATCAACGATATTTTGTCCTAAGTGAACTAAATTTCCTTTACACTATGTAATGTTATCATAAGATAAGAGAAATTCTGCTGGCTTATCATACGCTAAGACAAGAAAGCGTTCTCTTAAACCTACTCAAAAATAATTCTATCTCGCTTCGGAAAAATCTGCAAATTGACTGAACAACCTTATGCACAAACTATCTGAGCCAACGGTTTGAAGAGATGCGAGTACACTTTCTGTAAACCAAAAAGCAAAAAGAAAGAGAATGAAAGAAAGAGAAAGTCTTAAAAATAAAACACTAGGGCTTTATAGTAACCATAGACGAACTCCAACTAACGCGTGAAATAAGAGGTCTCAGCGGTTTTTTGGTCTTCTTTCGAGCTCCTCTTTTCGAATGATACCAAAGTGTCATGTGGTTGATGTTTAGTGCCTCCGCTAGTCCTTGACAGCTTGCGTGCCGGTCTTGCTCTACCAGTTGCAAGATTTCATCAACTTTTTTAGTGACTGACCCACCAGAAACGTGCACCTTTGGCATCGAAATTTCCGGACCGGCATTCGTTCGCTCACAGCATCTCTGTCCCTATATCTCTATTTCCAACTCTATTTCTATTTCTATCTCTATTTTTTTCCCCTTAGGCGAAGTGACAGTGCGCTGCTAACTAGTCGTCTTACGCTACGTTAAAAACCCATCTCGGAACCGCTTTCGCATTACCTCAAGGTGGACCTTTACGGATTGTTGTTCCACACGATATCATCTTAGCTCCTCTGTCTTCGAATGAAATTAGGAGTTTTGCTGTCACCTTAGTATGGCTTTACACTATAGCATGTCGTACAAAAAACTGGCGCATTTCTTCCATCTCTTTTTGTCCATCGACATAACCCCTAGCTAGTTACGCGGAATGATTGCTAATTCCAGAGATGTGGAATGCGCAGAACTGCTGCCGCTGACGTGTAAACTGTGCAGTAGGCTGATATTATTCATAACGTGCAGAGTCTATGAACTGCTTCAAGCTTTCGTTGGCGGTGTTTGCTTTGGTTTACTTTTTCCACCCAAATTGGACCGACGTACATCAGTTACGCACGGGCTACGCTGTGTACAAGTTTTTGCTGCGCTTACTTTCTCTCTATCTACTTCTCTCTCTCTCTCTCTATCTCTCTCTCTCTCTCTCTCTCTGTCTGTCTGTCTGTCTGTCTGTCTCTCTCTCTCTCTCTCTCTCTCTGTCCGTCTGTCTGTCTCTCCCTCTCTCTCTCTGTCTCTCTCTCTCTGTCTCTCTCTCTCTCTCTCTCTCTCTCTCTCTCTCTCTCTATTTCTTTTTTCTTTCCTCATATTTTCCTAACGATCACCATCTCACATGCATAGGGCTCCTCACCTAAGCGATTGATCATTTAAATGGAAAGAAAAAAAGAACCACCGGATAGCTAGAGGGGTAAAGTTTAATTACATCTGAGAATTGATCGGACACAAGAAAGAAAAGCATCCTTACTAAAAGTCAAATCGCGAAATGATTGCTTAGCCTGGTAAGACAAAAACAATTGCAAAGCCATTCTTATGCCCATAAATATATCTTGCATTATAGGGTTTTAAGAAATCGAATACACTTACTGGGACGGATATAAAATTTCCATTAGCAAGGAAATGTAGTCGTTTATGTCGTAAATATACAATCGAATTCCCAGTAGGCGTGTGAGTGATATGGTTTTTTGTGAATTTTAAAAACTCGACATCTAATAATAAGAAGCAATAAAAAAAATTTTTAGTAATAAATTTAATGTTTTTTTTTTTTCCATTCGAAAATGTTGGTGTAATTGATGAGAAACGCACATACATTTTACACACAGTAAACAATCAATGTTTTTATCTACTTAAGAATAAAAAAAAAGAAGAGGAAAGAGGCGAGGATAGCGATAACATAAATATTATAGATGTCTTTTCTAAGAGACGCAGAAAGGCAGGACGAACTCTCTCGCCTCTCTTCGCATAAGTACACACTTGCCAATGATTCTATTGTGCTAATGCTAATAAGGTTGGTATTGGTGTTGGCTGCGCTGCTAATGCTATGATGCTTATGATGCTCATAATGATGATGATGATGATAATGATGATGATGATGATCATGATGATGATGCTTGTGGATTGATGGTGATTGTGATGAGTACGATTGTGCGATAATATAAAGCTTACGATAACAACAATGACTTGACTAAAATTGTGCAGATACCTACTACTACTGCTTATATGCGTGTTAGTAGATGCCTATGTATGTGCATTGAAAGAACATGCAGTAAATGTTCAAAAAAAAGAAAAAAAAAACGAAAAGAAAGAAAGAAAAAATATACCATCACTTGAGAGTTGAAATGAGAACACAGCAAGCTCAAGTAAACAGGCAATGTTTATGTCTGAGTAGGTTTTTATGCCGTTCCTTAAAGTGTCCGTCCTTCGCATGTATGCGCATATTATCATTCACATTTTGAAAGTAAATGAAGTGAAATACTTAAGTAAATATGTTCCGTACAAGTATGTTTATTTAATGGAGAAGTGCTTAAATACTAAAACACATACACACGCCACTCAAAGCACGTAATGCTTAAGATGAGGCACAAAAACCAAAAAAAAAAAAAGAAAAGAAAAATGTAATATATGTTATATGTGTGCACTTACCTCCCGCTGAGCATCTTCTATTGTTTTTCCTTTCTCTGTCAGCGTCATAATGAATAAGAATCCGGTGATAGCAAACGGATCATAGGCTACTTGTTCGGTATACGCTTTACATAAAGCAGATCTAATATCGGCTCGCGGCCACATTGTATTCGCAACACGTATCCAACAATACAAGGCGGGACCCAAAACAAAGCAACCGAACAAACCGTATCTGCAATAAAATTGTAATCAATGATCAAGAATCAAGAAGACATGAAGCAATTGGCAAATAGATATTTTTTTTTTTCTTAATTTTTTTGCTTTGGAGAACATTTTGATTGCTCACTTATCGCGAACTATTATCTATTTACATGCGGCATAGTGACGATAGGCAGCTTAGGACAAGTCTTGATCAAATTTTTTTTTTTCTCTACTTTCATTCAAATATAAGTCGCATCAATATTTGGTGAAGGTCAAGAGATCTGAGTTCTAAAGTTTGTAAGCATTTTATTAAATCTGTTTTAGTTTTCAATTATCATGGATTACAGGATCGTACCCAAAGAAGGGGACCGTAAATATTTTTATCACTAACAGGTGAAAATGATCGATTATGCTAAGTCTCAATTTTCTGAACTGATTACACCATGTCTGTCCGTCTGTGTGGTATGTGTTGTTGGTTCCAGTTCGAAAACATGAAGATATCGCCTTCAAATTTGGTAGATACAATGGAAGTTTTTGTACGCCGGTTGATGTTGAAAATGGATAGAATTGGCCAGAGCACAAGCCCACAGTAAAGCGTAAGCTGAACGCAATTCCGTTTCTATAAACAAAAATTTGTACGTTTTTGCTCTTTGTTCATCGTAAATTATGCCAGATAGATAGCTGAAATTTTCTACATTTACCTTACGGAAAACTCTACTATTTATGTGGAAAAGTGGAAAAAAGCGGCCATGCCCACGCAAAGTTATAAGTAATTGAAATTTCTTTTTCAAGGTTTTATGCCTATTAAGCATTATAAGGTAAACCAAGACAGAATGTTTAAAATCTGCCTAGGAATGCGTTTTATCTAAAACAAGTATGATGGACACCATAACCGGTAGTGGATTAAGTTTTTTCTAATATCACCGATATCGATATGGATATCAAATAAAAGAACTTGAAGAGTAGAGTACGACAAGCTAAGTGTTTTAGTTGTCACTTAAATATCGGGGACGTCGCGACGTATGGGATTACGTTTTTTCATCACAATACCGCTGATATGGGTACCACACAAAAAGGAATAGATGGGAAGTATGTGACAAGCCAAGTAAGTTATTTCCAAATTAAAGATGGCAGATGTCACGACTCGGTGGTAGTGAACTAAAAGATGGAAGATATATATTATAACCATAAATAAAAGCATGGAACGCTGGTCGTGCGTATGCGAAATACGACTCCACCCGAATATAATTTTCTTTCTTGTTTTGTTTGATATAATTTAGAATATACAGAGACAAAGGACGGATATACATACAATGAATGCACACCGCACGTGAAATGGGCGGAGATCCGACAAACAACGAACGGCGAACATACATTTTTTTAATTCCTTTTTGTTTTGATTTTATTCAAAATTATCCATGTAATGTTTAGCTGAGCTATGCCGGGAAAACGCAATTAACCCTTAACCTCTGACATTACAAAAATGACATTTATCCTCAATAAGGGATCGGTTAAAATATTCTCATTTACTTCGTGAGCAATAAAGTAAATATTGATATTTATTTTTTTATTTATTTATTTATTTATTTATTACGAAGAGAATTCAACTATCGACTAATAATCAATCATGCACTTGAAGCTTAAATTAATATTTTCTCACAACCGATATAACAAACTTTGAATACTTCATACCTTTACAGCCAAAGTATACTGAGGATTACATAAACCATAGTTAAAGCAATAGAATATTAAAGACATGGTCTAGTAAATTAATTAGTTACTTAATAGCGACGATAACTTATTGGTTAAGACTGACTAAGTCAATGCGCGCAGAGTACAAGAGTTATGTACAAATATATATTTAATATGGCAACTATGGATGATCAATGCAACCATGGGCAGATTCCTCATATGGTTTTACGTACGTTCCCACCATGAAGACCTAACCCCACGGCTTACGATGGCACGCGAGTTATCTTGACAAGCGTTAACTGACACTCCCAAGGAGGAAGAAAATCCCCATTGAACGGGCCCAGTTATGGGCCTTCTGAAGAATAGCTCTTTTGATACATAGAATGGAATCGCACAGGAAACCGAGTACCACGCATCATGTCGAAACAGCGTAAATAACTCATAATTAACTTTGCATTGATCCAAAACTTATAATGAGGACTCAAATCGTTATTATTTGATTATTTACTTTTCCTTATTAAAAATTTTCTTACCTTCAATTTACTTACCTTAAACATTTGTCCCAATCGTATGTTTGGAATGTACGCTTCTCAACAAAGGTTTGTTCACATAAACAACCGGTAGGCCATAATAGGCCGTAGGATATCATCCCACGTATAACCCTGTAACGGTTTGTAAAGTTCGCAAATTTTATTAACATCTTGTCCTATTTTCTTTATTTTCTGCTTCTACTGCAATAAATGAATTAAGAAACAAAAATTTTAATCAACTGGAATATGCATAAAGGAAATATTTACTAAAAATAAAACATTTTCTAAATGATTTTGTAAATACACCCTATACCGGGTATATTAAGTTTATGTGAACATACGTAATAAGCAGAAAGATTTAAGATACACTTGTGTTTTATTGTACCGATGATTCGAAAGCGATCTAAGCTTGTCTGCCTGTCTGTCTGTCCGTTTTCATTTTTTTGTGTTCAACCTACAGAGGGCAATGTGGTTTACTGACGTCCTTTAACACAAAGACGAATGCTATTGAAAGTGGTTCGGATAGATCCAATTTTTCGCCCATTCCCTATATGACGCCTTATTTTGAAAAGTAATTATACGCGAAAAAGTTGCAATTTTTTTTTTAAATTCTGCACAAAATCTCTGGGCAATAACATTGCGACACTGCCAATTGGTATGAAAACTATGATTCGGAATAGGCAATTTTTTGAACCGTTCCCGCGAAAACGGAACCTTTACATGGTAAGAAGGTCTAACTTTCAATTTTTCATGGTGAAAATTGATTCGTAATACTAAATTGATAAAGAAATCAACGTTACCGAATTTGGATCAGGTAGATCTATTTCGTGGATACGATCGCATATGAGGATTCTCGAAATGTATATCCTTTTATGCCAATAAGCTGAACTGTTAATGATGAAAACATGTTCCTGTTATAATGAAAATTTGTTCCTGATAGTTATTTGATCTAAATATGAAGTGGATCGAATTTGGACCACATGGGTCTATTTTTTGGACCACACTCAGCGTAAATTTCTCATGGAATCAGCAAAAGGTTTAATTTGTATTCTTTTGCGTTGAGAAAAGGCTTTATAAGTAACAATTTAGTACAAAATATAAGCGGAGGAAATTTGGATCACATAGGTCCATTTATTTAGACCCTAACATATATATGGCTGAATGAAAACTTGCTCCTGATGGTAATTTGATCTAAAAATTAAGTGGACCAAATTTGGACCACATGGGTCTATTTTTTGGACCACACTCAGCGTAGATTTCTCATGGAATTGGAAGAAGATTTAATTTTTATTATTTTATGTTGAAAAAATACTTCATAGTAACAATTTAGTACAAAAACTAAGCGCAGGAAATTTGGATTACATAGGTCCATTTATTTAGACCTTAACATATATATGACTTTTCATGAAAAGGAAGCCCTTTTATGGAGAGAAAGTCTGAGATGGAAACTGAAAAATTATAAAATCTTTAGGAAATAAAATAAGTGGATCATGTCATCTGATGTTTTGGGCGACCTCCAACTTTCTTGGGGCTTTCCATGAAAAGTATGCCTTTGCATGAAAGTCAAGCGTAACTTTTGGCATAT
>KK499983.1:415532-441228 GCA_000688715.1 Glossina pallidipes
GAAAAGGAGAGAAAATATTTGCGAATGTGTGTGTTTTTTTTTGGTTTTGTCTTTTTTACTGCAAAGCATTTGAATTCATATCAAAGCAGAACAGATATAGTGAATGAAGTGCAGGAAATGCATTCTGCCGCAGGAAAGTAACACCAACGCCAGAACCAAAAGTCTTTCAAATTTTAATTGTTTACATGCATACATACAAGTGAACATATATATATATATATATGTATATATATATACATATATATGCATATGTTTATATTCACGCTTATATATTTACAAAAAACGGGAAGTCGTTTTTATGTTTTACTCTTACATCGCATTTAAAATACAAACAATTTAGGAAAGTTTTCTATGCAGTTATTTGCAACTTTACGCCTTTAGCTTATTGTTTCGTTTTTAAGTGACCGAAAAATGTTAACATAAAATTTCTACACCATAATTGTTATAACTTTTTAAGCTTCTAACCTCCTTCCATAGTTAAAAGTTTATTCAAGTATTTGTTAGATCTGTAAGATTTGGAAATATTTCTGGGTTCCTTAAGTTATGTGGACTCGTGATGGGAGTCAGGTTTAAGGAAGAGTTGAGTGCTAGTTTTTTGAAAGACGAGAATATTGAGTCGGAAAACTTAAGCTTTTAGCCTTTAAACGAAAGTTTCTTAAAAGTTTTGCTTTATAATCAAATCGCCGCAAATATTTGCCAGAAAAACACAGAAAAAATTTATCCGACATAGAAATGAGTTGTTGTTTAATTTGTATTCTTTCGTCTGGGGTCTGTTGCTGCTGCTGCACTTCTCACTCGTCTTGTATATATTCCACCTGACATAAACTGACTAAAACCTCTGACTGTAGAGTTTTAGGCATTTCTCTTGTTATTGGATATAGATCCAATTCTTTGCAAAAATCGACCACAATTTTGAAGGAACCATTTCAAAAGCCTTTGTAGTATTTCCCCAAGTAATAAGACACGGTTGGCAAAGGCATCACATTTATCGATGGGGCACAATCCACACGACTGCGGTCGCTTTCGTATCTCTCTCACTTTTTTTCATTGTATTACGCTAGCAGAGGACATCCCCTGAGCGATTGGCCGTATCGTCAAAAAAAAAAAAAAGGTAAGCATAAACTCATCGTTTGCCATTAGGAGAACTAATAACTGATGCCAACTAAATCGAAATTTAAACTAAACTTTGACTGAGCTTAATAAGAGCATGGATAGGACATGATCTCAACTTTAACAAACCAATTATTTCATTGCAATGGTTGTTAGGTCGGTTAAATCAAACTTTGAGTTGATTTCAAGGTCACATTTATCAAGACTTCAATTCAGTCGGCAGGTGACAACTACCTTCGTGCTTGCCGTAATCAATTCAAGCAAAGTTTGAGGACTAAGACGAAAACTTTTAATCTGCAAGTTACTGCTCAACAGGTAAACTATTTTCAAATCGGATGATCACTTGCAGTAAATCGAATCAATGTCATTGAGGAAGTTCATGACAAAAGTGCGAGAAGCCTACCCAGACGGTCGCAGAGGTTTGGCTATCGTATTGGCCAGGGGATAAGACTTATGACTGCCTAGTAGGTTTTCGCGGAGCGACATCTTAGTGTGGTAGACCATACCCTGTCATATTTATATAGTAAGACTTAGGCTCGCTTGTTATTACTTTAAATTTGCAAATCATTTTCCTTCGACCTTTTCTGTTGGTTCTCATCGATCTTCTAATCGATGGTTCTTCTATACACGTCACAAGTTCAAGGCTTAGGCTTAGGTTCGTTTGTTAGTTCTTTAAACGTAAAGAGGAAAACTTTGAAGTGAAAAACTGTTGGCTTCTTATCGATATTCTTCTTTATAATGTCAGAGCTTTAAGCCTTTAATCGTAAAAGGTCACTTAATTGGGCTGAGCGTAGTCACAAAAGCATATATAAAAGAAAATAAATAAATGAGCAAAAAAGGTTAAGGTCAACATTTGATAGGATTGGAAAGTAATCAAGCCTTCAGGTGCCATGACATGGCGATTAAAAATGCCAAGACATAATTCTATCACTGTCTTATCAAAATTTTTGAAAATTCTTCCCATTTCAAATTTCCCTGATACCTTTGTCATTGGTTATCTGGGGAGAGGAGCTATAGGTTCCTTTTGAGTGAACGTAGACGTACCGAAACCCTCACCTTTTCGCTGTGCTTCCTATAAACGTTGACTGTTGCTTTCTATGGCTTTCACTTTCGAGAGTTGCAAAGTTCACATAGCCAAAAAAGGTTTTAAAGTTTGCTATCTATAAGCTGGCGATGTGTTTTTCTCTTGGAAGCCTAAGCGTTATATCTTTGCAAACGAAAAGCATTTTTCTTCTCGCTTTTAATTCTCTTTTATGGAGGCCATCAAACGGGTGATGGTCAGCGATATTTAAGAGGACTGTGGTTCACTAGGGTGCGTGCTGCATGATGGCAACCTTGGAAGCAATATTTCCTCGAGAAAGAATAGTGTTTGGTCGGCCTTCCAGACGTGTGGCGTGGTGCAAAGACAAGAGTGGCTCCGCTCGCCTACAGTAAGAGATCACCAAAAGTTGTATAGCATGGCGTAAGTTCTATAATGGAACGATAAGTCATGAAGTTATCGGATGTCCCCGGGAGTTACGTTGCCCAAAAGTAGGATTGCTCCTGATACGAAGATGCACTATTCATCTGACCATCGGGTTGGATGCCTTCTTACCTAACTGCCGGGTAGGGCCCTTTGGGGAGTACCGTGGTGGCCGTAGCTTCGTGGGGAACTAATCTAGAGATGTTTACATAGGCCCCGAAAATGGCTCATACCCATTCTCTATTCCGATACCTCAGGAGCAGTAGGGCCCCCTTCTTGGGGGCATCGGTTATCGCTTGCCAAGATCACTCGTGTGCCATCGAGAGCCGCGGAATTAGCCCGTCAAGGTAGGAACCCCCGTAAAACCATACGAGGAAACGATTGTTTGTCTATCGTTTGTCGTTGCTTACAGAAATTCAATAAAGTTGAATAGCTTTGAAGAGTCAAAAGTCACGCCCCATTTTCAAGTTGAAATTTTTCCAACATTTTATAAAACATTCAAACTTACAACTTTGTCTCGCAGTGCTTCATATTTCGTAATTTATTTAATTGATTCGTAAAAAAAAAAAAAAAAAAAATATTTTCCACAATTTTTTTATTGATTTATTGTCTTTCAATTACTATAATATTCGCACATATTTTTTTTAAACAAATTTTTTTACATTTCTATTACAAAAATTCACGATATGTTCCTTTCGCTTTGACAAGTGCTTCGAAGAATATACATACAGTAGTAAAAAGAAACAAGCAAAAATTCCATTAATTTAATTTTAATTTTTTCCTTTTTTTTCTTTTCTCTTTCTTCTTCTTTTTTGCGGTCAGTCTCTTTGCCCAACAACCCCTATATATATTATATACATGTTTATTATATAATATCGTATTTGATTGCACAATGCACACAAGCAAAAAAAAATACAAAGCAAAGGAAAGTAAAAAATTGCCAAAGAAATAAATAAAAAATTGTTTAAAAAAAAATTAGTTTTTACATACATTCTAGCAGTAGTTTATTTTTATTTATTTATTTTTTTTTCTATTGACTTTTGTGTATGGTTCAATCGAAACTATAATATAATGTAACAAAGTTTAAATGGAAATGGCAGACAGAAAGGCAAACCGCCAAACAGACGTCTTAAGAGACCTTCGTTCCGTGATGTCATTCATCACATATTGTATAAGTAATGTGTGCCGAAATACAAAAAAGAAATTTATATATATATATATATATATATATATATATATATATATATAATATAACATATTGAGAACAGTGCCTGGCAGAATATAGATATGTGTTTATATTCAGAACGATTTGATTGTGTTTGCCCAGACGAGACGAAGAAAACGAGTCAGTTTTCTAAACAGAACATAAGTGGATTTTTTTTTTTTTTTTACTTATATTTATTTTCGAATTTTAGGGAAAAAATAATTTATAAAAGAATAAAAATTACTCTTGTAAACCAAAGAAAGCCTTATTCGAATATAATTCCTTGAATTCTTTTTAATATTTACTTTTGTGCTAACTTTTAAATCTATGAATGAAAATATTATAAGTAAATAAAAAAATATTCAATTTATACTATAAAACACTTGCGGTAAAAGGGTATGCTATGTTTGTGCGGATGTAAGAATACAGCAAAGGACTTAAGATAGATTTCTTGAATTTATCTAAGCTTGTCTGTCCGTCTGCCCGTCTGTCTGTTATTTCTTTCTATCCAAGTTAAAGGCCGCACATTTTTTCAGAATCATTTTCTAAATGGATCTAAACTTGTCTGTCCGCCTGTCCGTCTTTGTTGTTTTCTTTTGTTCAATCTATGGGACGAAATATTTTTGTAATCACTTTCTGAATGGATTTAAGTTTGTCTGTCCGTCTGTCCGCCTGTGTTGTTTTCTTTTGTTCAATCTATGGGATGAAATATTTTTGGAATCACATTCTGAATGGATCTAAGTTTGTCTGTCTGTCTGTCCGTCTGTGTTGTTTTCTTTTGTTCAATCTACGTGGCGAAATATTTTTGGAATCAGTTTCTGAATGGACCTAAGCTTGTCTGTCCTCCTCTCCGTCAGTCTGTCCGTCAGTATTATTTTCTTTTGCTCAATCTACAGAACGACATTTTTTAGAATCACAGTGTGAACAAATCTGAGCTTGGTTGTCCCTCTGCCTGTCAGTTTCTGTATCCGTTTTGTTTCCTTGTGTTCAACCTACAAGCCTACAGGCCGCAATTTTTGCAGAATCATATTCTGAGTGGTTCTAAGTTTGTCTGTCCGTTTATATTGTTTCCTTTGGTTCAATCTACAGAATGCAATTTTCTTGGAATCACTTTCTGAACCCATCTGAGCTTGTTTGCCCTCTGTCCGTCAGTTTGTCTGTCCGTTTTGTTTTCTTGTGTTCAACGTGCAAGCCTACAGGACGCAATTTTTTCAGAACCACATTCTGAGTGGATCTAAGCTTGTCTGTCCCTTTCTCTGTCAGTCTGTCCGCCCGTGTTGCTTTCTTTTGTTCAATCTACAGAACGCAATTTTTTTGGAATCACTTTCTGAAGCAATCTGAATTTGTTTACCCGCCTATTCGTCAGTTTGTCTATCCGTTTTGTTTTCTTGTGTTCAAGCTGCACGCCTACAGGACGCAAATTCTTGAGATATTATAATAAACGAACGGAAGCTAGTGAAAGTTGTTCGTATCGGATCACTTTCTCGTTCACTTCCCACACAAGGCTTAATTTTGCAAAGTTCTCTTGTGAGTGACTGTAAGAAGGATGTAGGAGGTTTAAGAATGGGCTATGACTCACTAAAGTTTTTTTACTTGTTATTCTTTATTAAATTATCCTGTCGATTGTATATGCGTGAACTGCACAAGTTGAAATGTACGTGCATAGGAAAAGAAATTAAAGATAATACAAATTTGTTTTTTAAATGGAATTTATTCAGCATTTGTTCTTGTTTCGCAACATCGATACATGTGACTATTCATTCTTTGTACACACATAGGGGAATATAAGAGGAAAATCTTATTTAATTAGATTTCGTGTCAAGTTTACGTTTTTGGGTATTTTCTCTATAATATTGATATACGTACATATAAATATATTTATATTCATATATGCATTAATATACATATATATATTTTCTCATACGTGCATCTACCCAATCATCACAACTAACTCACATATATGGTCACATATTTACTTTTAATTTTTGTGATTTTTTGTTTACCCTACAATTTGAGAAATCAATAACAAATATTTGCCTAAGCAAAAAGCCTTTACGATGAGAATAATAGAAGAATGAAAGAAAGAAAGGAAAAAAAGAGCGAGGAAGAAGAAGAAGAAGAAGAAAAGTGAAATAAAAAACTTCCAATTCAAGTGTCAGTTTCATCCATATACATAATGCATAATGCGCCCATAAATGGAAAGTTTTTGTATATTTTTTTTTTTTTTTCATTTAACTGTTTGCTTATGTTTTTGACGTGTTGTGATTATTGAGTTTAGTATAATAACTTTTATCTAAATATTTAATTTTTTAATTATTCATAATGACTTCACTAATTTGTTAAAATTACGCAACATTGACCATTATAAAGTATAGGTTGGATGCCGGCATAATTGCATAACAAGTTCAAGATTTTTTTACAACAACGTGCTTGATCCATGTTGAAGACCAGTTCGAATTCTGTGATCACCAAATGCGGTGCTAAAAAGCAACTAAATATTTCACTTGATACGACACCGATCGAGGGTGTCTGTCATCGCTAGTTACAATCCCCATTGGATGCGGAGAATTTCTTTTCGTTTTATACCAACAATTATTCAGGGAATGCCCTCTATATCAAGGCAAGGAACAGAAAGAAATCGGAAGCGTCCGTCGTCTCGGAAGTACATGCCTAATTGGTGAATGTTATGCCTGTAGCGACACCGCACTCACTACAGCAACGATCGCACATCAATTGTCATTAAAGCATGGGGTACCGCACTGAGAATTGAATCTTGTTAAGCTGACTGAGGGCTTCTGTAATTATCTAAGCATCTTTCCTTAGTTTACCTAATAATTTTTTTCTAATTAGTTCTACATTAGACATTGTTTTCATATCGATTGCGAGACGATATTTTGTGTTTAGCGCGACCGGAGGATGAGTGTGGTCTGTTAAAAGCTGTTAAACGCTCGTGCATTGTTCAATATTAGCTGTCAATAAAAGTTGATCGCTTTGAACTAAAAATTGAGTGAAATGTCGAAAAGGCCAAAACAAGGTCAATTTTTTACACTACATCTGTCTATCCATCTATGTAGCAAACAATTTCTTTATACGTTAGAAACACTCAACTGCGAAGTGCTAGCTTTTGCGGTTTACTCATCAAACTCGAGTCCTTCCGATTGCCATTTGTTTGCATCGACGGAACACGCCCTTGCTGAGCAGCACCTTTCTTTTTACAAACACGCAAGTAAATGGCTCGATAACTGATTTGCCTCAAAAAGTAACAGTAAATACTATGAATAAAATAATTTTCATTATATTCATACAAAGAAAGTGTTTGTTTCATATTCACAAACATACATACATACATGGTAACTACCTCTTCGGGAAGGAATTTGAAGAACATTTTATTATTTTTCAACTGCCATTTTCTCGTTATAGGCATGGTTTCTGCCTTTTGGAAATTTCAAAAGTTTAAAAATAGTCCGATTGACCACAAACCACAAGCATCGCTTTTACGGCCCTCAAGTATCAAGGATCCATATGATGTTGAGGTTATGTTCGGTTTTATTTGATTTTTTTTTTTAATGCGTTTTTTAATGCCCTAATTTGATCATTAATGGATAATCGATCAAAAGCCAAAATCATCTCTTAAATCGATATTCGATATTCCCAATATTATTCCGAGAAACACTTTCACTTACACAGTGCATATGAAAGTTGAGGTTATGTGCGATTATTAAATGAAAAACGAAAACAGTGGAAAATTTCGCTTAACTGCTCCTCAGCTAGTGCTAGTAGATTGATCGCAGGTCATCCGAGTACCATTTTGGGACATGACCCTTTGAAAGTCTTGCTTTAAGGTTTGTTATTTAGTGACGTAATTGTCAGTTTCGAAAGTGAAAAAGACGGCAGATCATTTCCGACCTATAATTCGCCTTCACGACTTTTTCGGAAATAAAATTCGGAAATGCACCAAAAGCAAGCTTACTTGACTTGGTAGTGGGAAAAAGTTCCCGAACTGAAACTGTCTTGAAGAAGAAATTTAAAATTTCATCATATTACTTATCAATATATAAAACAATAAGTATTTATTATAAATATGTTCGCCGACATTTCCGCAAATGCCATCATTATACATATATGTATATGTATATGTATATTTTGTCGTACCGTTTATCCAGGCTATGCTTCCAAAACGAACGTATAATATTTTTTCTCGTCGTCAACTTGTCATGCAGTTAATATATATATATATATATATATATATTATATATTATATTGATTACGTGTATTTACGTATTTACTCTTCATGTTTTGTTATCACATTTTTCAGTGGAATTTATTCCATATGCTGGCATTCACAATAAGAAATTAAATATGTCAATGAGAGCTTTAATTTACGTTATAAACACACACATTATCATATTGCGGTTTCTTGTTCCTACACGTGTTTGGGTTTATTTTTTTTTTAAATATTACTCAGCACTTAGCAAGAAAATGCTTAAAAAGAAATTTTTTTCATTTATTATTTATCTGCAAAGTGACTAATTATTTGATGAACGTGTTTGCAAATGCTTTCTTTTATAAACAATTTTTCTTAATAAAAAATAAACAAAAACACTATAGTGGGACATGGCCCATCATTAAGTACCCTACACTATTTCGTTTAATACAGTTATTCATATAACAATTTTTCAAAAGAAGGCCGTATATTGCAAGTGATAAGTAGAAAGTGATCCAATCCGAATCATCCGAGTCCGAGCGTTCATCCTTGGGGCAAAAAAATGTTTATGTACCAAATTTCATCAACTTCTATAAGATAAATATAAGAAAACAAGGCGGACAGACGGACGGACAAATTTAAATCGACCTAGAAAGTTATCCTAAATCGATATTAAAAGATGGCTCAATCTCAAGTCCTTCTGGATGTGGCATACATTTTAACAAACTTAATATATCTTACTGCCATAAGTGGTGTAGGTTATAAAAATAAAATATCTGTGTAAATTAGCGATTATTTATTAGCCCTAAATTTTTTGGCATTTAAACAGAGAAGCGTTGCTTGCTTTGATAATATTTGAAGCGAAGACGAAGAAGTCTTCCGCCTAACAAGGTTTTTATTAAGCACGGGTTTGATATAATGGGGTACATATTTTTTTTGATTTGTTATATCTAAGCTTAAATATGTTAGTCTATACGATATTTTAGTTTAGAAAAAAAAAAAAAAAAAAAAGAAGAGGTTCCTTTAACACGGTTTCACGGTTAACAAGGGCGAAGTCTATTTATAAGAGCTTATGGCATTTAGACAAAAAACAAATACAAAATTTAAAGATTCTAAAATTCCTATATTCGGTTAAACCTATGTACAGAAGAGCAAAATATAGTTGTGAATACATGATCTGTATCTTACATTTTGTGTATAAAGTGTCGGGAACCGTTAAAGAAAACATAACACTATTAGGCAGAAAAAGTAATACGATTTTTCATTTAAATCGCATGTAATTTTCTAAGTGAGTACATTGTTAGATGAAAATAAAGAAGGGTGTCACACCCCCGCATAACTAAGTAATTAAGAAAAGCAAGTCTTAGGTCGACATATCCCGGTTGAATCCTCAGTGCGACAATCCCGGTTGAATCCTCAGTGCGACAATCCCGGTTCAATCCTCATTGAGGTAAAGCATACTTTAATCAGGATCAGGATAGCTATAGTGAGTGCTGGGTCGTTAGAGATATGTTCTGATCCGCCATTCCTTACTTCTCTCATTCCGTATTTCTTTCTGATAATCGTCTTAATGTCCATATAAGGCCAGATCCCATGACTGATTGTTTATATTTAACAATAAATAATAAAAAATTATTTTGCAGATAACAGCCAGGGTGCTGCCAACCTAAGATAAATGCTATTCGTTTGATTAAGCTTCCGGTATTTATATGAAGCGCCTTCCTCCTTCAGAAGATTGATCATAGTGATGCATAAAAATGCATATTGCTGTCTTCAGAAAGAGATTTTACCGCCTGCAATACAACACCAAATTAGCGTTTGTTGCAATACGCTTTCTGCGAATTTTCTCATTTTATTCTCAACACCCTTGCACCTTGGCGGTCCAAAATATTAATCGGAAGCTATAGTTCCCCATATTTTGGGTTTAGTTCTTTAATGCTTATAAGAAGATTTTCGAAAATCAATTTTTTGCGACTCTGTTGCCCGTAAATGTTATAGACTGATCCAAAGAATTTAGTTTAACTGCCAGTTTTCGTTCAGGGGTTCGCTGAGTGCTTTATATTCTTCACATTAATCGCCATTTGGACTAAAAAATTTCTCTCAAGTACGAAACACTCGGTATTTGTTTAACTAATTCTTTCGTTGTCGAGACGATGACACAGCACTACCTCGAAACATGTTCAATTTTAGCTACCAAAAAAAAAAAAAAAAAAAAAAAAAAAAAAATCATGTTCAGTTGTGGCCGAATCTAAAACACCCACCACGTATATTAAAAACTTATTTAAAGCAAGTAGAAATGTTATAGGGTAACACGACCCACTATTAAATACCCCACACTACCCCACAGTTATTCATATAAAGACCATGAAAATTAATGGTCGAAAAAGTGTTCCAATCCGAATTTTTCCAATAGCTTTCGTTCCTGAGCTCAAATACGTCAGTGAATTAATTTTAGTAATTCAAAAATTGTNCCAATAGCTTTCGTTCCTGAGCTCAAATACGTCAGTGAATTAATTTTAGTAATTCAAAAATTGTTGTCTGTAGGTCTTTGCAAAGAAGATAACGCACCGGACAGATGGACAGACAAGCTTAGATCAACTCAGAAAGTAATTCAGGGTCGATGGATATAATAAAAGGTGGGTCCATCTGAAGCTCTTCTGGTTGCTCCATACATCCACTGATACTGTTGCACCCCAACAGTCGCGAGGATTAAAAAACTAAAAAAAAAATTTTATTTGTAAAAAGACTGAAGTAAAAGAAACTAAATATCAATACCTCATATTATTAAGTGGGCGTGATCGATTTTTTTCATTCTTGCCCTGGTAAACGGATATTCTTTCCGATGCATGTGTTGCGAGTTCAGAATAAAGAGCAAATAATCCAGTTTTTCTTGTCTGTTTTTACTTCAAAAGCAGTAAACAGAAGTGTTTTTAGTTTGTCTTGTGCTGTAGGCGTGCACTTTGACCGATTTGGTCTATTTCCAATACAAATCTGCTTGCAAAAATTTCTCATGTTTCTGCCAACTTTGTAGCTGATATCGTAATAGTTTTGCTACAGACAGGTATGTAAACGGGCAGACATGCCCACATTGATCCAGATTTTGATAACGATTAACAATGTATATATATATTTATATGGAATCTGCGAAACTGCCTTCTAAGTGTTGCCAAGGCTTTGATAAAATCAATATACTACCGACGATGAATGTAAACACAAGTAAGAAAATTATATTCGATAACGACCCAGTCTTGAATACCCGCTTCATTCTAATCAACGATAAACAGACTGATTTGGCTTGGCCAATCTAATCCATTATTGTAGAGGCATTGCAGGACCACCCGTAAAATATGTAAGCAAACTTTTAACGTAGTATGTATTATGATTTATAGATAACGATAATGACAAGTTGATGCTGATCAAGCATCTTCTGGAGGTTGCAAACGTTTTGACAAAAAGAACATAACCCTCATCACTTTCGGTGATGGTTACAATAACAAGGTAATCCTTTTGAGCGAATCATTGAAAATGAGAAATTTCTTGTATCGTTTAAGGTGAATATAATAAGTTTATTAACAGTTGTTTTATTTCCTCACTTTTGGCATTAATTGATGAAAATATTTTTAAACGTGACCACGAGTTGTGAAGCGGAATTCGAGCAAATTAAATACATTTAACCAAATAAAAATACGCGGACATGCATGGCATAGCATAAACCAACTGTTTCAATAAATACGTACATATATATATATGTATTTAAGAAAATATCACATAAATAAATGAATTAATAAAGATAACATTGACTATTTTTGTGAAAAAAAAAAACCAAGTAAGCAAATTATATTCGGTTGTGATCGAACCTTTTTTAATCATCGACAATAAAAAATTGCAGAATAGAAACAAATATAAATTTGCTCCATACTCCATACTATTGCGTGGGCATAGCTGGTTTTCTCTATTTTCATAGAATAATTTTGCAGAAATTTATATTGTTGGCCAGACGGACAGACGGGCAGAGAGATATGCTTGAATATGGAGTTGGCCAAGAATTTACATACTTTGTGGGGTTGTTCAAGCTTGAAAAAAATTTGAATTCTCATAACCTATAACACTGGATAGACGTGGTCCATTTTTAGCATTTTTACACAGGTACTACAGTATCGCTCATAGAATCAACGTTCAAATTATTGTTGATTTATTTGCTGCACCTTATAAGAAACGAATAATAATACAATTTTTTAACACAGATAAGCTCTTGAGTTGCGTGGTACAGTAGGCGTATGTTTTGACCGCTCCGGCGCATTTTTATTACCAAGATGTGTGTGCAAGAACTTCCAATGTCTCTACCCAAATTGACAGTCAATAGTTTCATTTCTGCGGTTAGGACATTGTTTAAACCAGACAATACACAGACAGATGGACGAACAAATGAACATGCTTAATGCTGATCAAGAATATATACATTTTGTGCGATCTCTGAAAGTTCGTTCTGGATGTTGCAAACATTTTGACAACATAAATATACCCCTCATTGTTCGGTGAGGGATGCATGAATAAATGAAATAAAAGTTCAGTTGATAATGAATATAGCTAAGCCATACAACTGGAAATATTTTAAGAAAAATACCAATTTCTCACTCTAAACATGAGAAGATAACTCAACAAGGGTCGTCGCACTTTAAAACGCACATATTATTTTTCTTCTAATTCCCTTTCTCTCTTTCTATCTCTATATATATATCTACATATATACGTCTCTCTCCCTCCCCTCTCTCTATGTCATTTTTTCCACTCTTTATGTCTCTTTCTCTTTCTTCTATCTCTCTGTCTCTCTCTCTCCCTCTCTGTCCCTCTCTCTCTCTCTCTCTCTCTCTCCCTTTGCCTCTCACTATGTCTCTCACACCCCCTCTAATTCTCTCGCTCACTCTCTCTCTCTCCCTCTCTCTCTCTCTCCCTCCCTCTCTCTCTCCCTCCCTCTCTCTCTCTCTCGCTCTCTCTCTATGTCTGTCTCTTTCTCTCCCCATCTCTATACATATTCATGGACCGCATAGCAAAAAATTTGCACAAAACAAATCGCACCAACAAAATAAGTCTCACAATCGCACAAAAACGCATGCAACTGTACTTTAATATCCATAACTATCTTACAATGAAAAGTATGTTTGCAAATCAAAATGCAAATCTGAACATAGCCACCGTATACCGGACTGTGTATACATGTTACATATATTAGATAGTTCGGAAAGTAATTTCGTTTTTTTTCCCAACAGAGAACTTAATTGTATTTTTTTCTTCACAGCGAACGCATAAAGATTTTGTCATTGTAAATTTAACAGCTTGTGTACCGTAAGGCTTGTTTATAAAAAAGTCTGTTTGATTCAATGATTCAATAGCTTCTGATTGGTGCCCTGTCAAGTAGCATTTATGGCAAATTCTACTTATATCGAAAAGCGAAAACCGCGATTAAACCATGAAAAAATTAGTGGGATTGTGTAGACAAAATAAATTGAGAGATCACTAGTGCCAAAATTAGTTTTCGCTAATGTCGTTCCAGGAATTTTGATATTGAAGTAGCATCATTTTCTGGAAGGCCAGTTGGAGATGATTGCATCAAAATAAAAGCATTAATTGAAGGCAATCACATCAAAATAAAGGCATTAATTGAAGACCGAAGCACCGAATGAGAACTCGTGAGCAAAACGGTCAATAACAACTTGTGAGATCGCGGAGGGATTCGAATTCGACTGTTCATGATCAAAGATTTATATGTCAAAAGAAAATCGACTTTCAAAAAAAAAAAAAAAAAGAAGCGCAACGACTTTCGTAGCAACCCAATTTTTGAGATAATATTTTTATATGGATTTTCACAGATATTTACATAAAACAAAACCTTGCTTCACTTTATCGATACATGGTTTTTTTTTTAAGGTAATTATGGGGAATCGTTTGACCCGATTTAGCTGATTTACGAACTTGATGCGAAGTTTTCATTAAAAATAGGCTTAAAGCTTTTAAATTGAAGGCTTTGTCAAAAACAGGACAAATTGCTAAGTTTTTGATTGTTGTAGGCGGGTTTAAGTATCGATTGTAGGGCTTGCTACTTCGCTTCACTTGATATTAATGACATACCCATCTGTATTTGAAATCAAGTTTTATTATTTTTAAACAAAATTTTTAAGCTCGTAAGCACGAATTAAGCAAACGGACCGAAAGACGGATTCAAACATTAAATTGTGAATAATTTCTTTTATTTACACCGATGAGTAGTCCCATGTGTAACAAACGTTTTGCAATCCTGCTATGTACCGTCGTCTATGTTGGGCAATTATTCAACCGGATATATAAACAAGTACATACACGCATGCACACATACACAAAAGCGTCAGTGGATATATGGGTTGATTGTACATGTTTATAAGCGCGTGCAAAACTATCAACGCGCGTATTCGATGACAATTAAAATATTGAAAATGTTTATCTATTGAATATATTTCTAAATTTTTTTTTTTTTTTCACAAATTCAAACAAAAAAAAAAAGGAAAAGAATAATTGAACAACTGAACAATTGAAACGAGAAGTTGAAAACATTTGAATACATTTCAAAAACTATGCAAAAAAAATATTTTTTATTTTTTTTTTTTTTTGTTTCTCTATTTGTTTTATTATATGTTTTATATGAAAAACAAAACAAGAGAAAAAGATCACTAAATTAATTTATTTGCTTAATTGTGCTTATGTATATATTTACGCAATTTATTAACACTGAATCTATTTTTGAAATATTTACTATTTGAAAAACCCAGAATCATTAGAGACTAAAACATTTCACGCGAATTTTTATATTTAAACTAATTTGCCAAAAAAGAAAATCATTTTCTAATGTCAATGGCATACAAATTATGCAATGAATAGGAAAATATACAATTGAATGTCAGTGTTGCCATTACAAAAGGCGTAACGAAAGCCAAAACATAGTTTATCGAATTAATTGAATTTCTTTCATAGATAATATCATTAAAGCAAGATCGATGGGTTATCTTTTTTTTTTACTACGAATAACTTGCATTTTAGTAAACTGATGAAAGTCTTGTAGAAAATATATATGATAAAGTTTCATATTTCTTGACTTTAACTATTAGCTTAGGGGGACAAAGTAGAGTCCGTATACGATACGTTGTACGATAGACAACCGTACAATATTTTTATATTGATATTTTTACATATGTAAGAAAAAATTCTACCAGATACAGTTTTTCGATTGTGCTCGTGACTTTAACAGGTGGACAGATAGACAGACAGGCATCATTTCCACTATTCAAACTATCTGTGGTTGCTTATACCTAATGAGATGTCTTTAATGCCTGCTTGCACACTGTGCTGGCTATAGTACACTCGTATGTAAAACAGGGATGGGAAACTTTTTTGGCCAATTTTAATGTTCACATCACGGCGGGAGCCAGAACAAGACCCGCTAGAGATATTATGCATTTATGAGCGACGACATCATGGGCCGCATGTGACCCACGACCGGTGATTGCCCACTTTTGATATAAAAGCTTTCCGCTTTTAGGCAATCGGTCATTACTCTTCAAATTTTTTCATTGAATGTCAGTCTACTACCATGTAATGCACTGTATGCAAGCGTGTATATGTATATACATTTATATATTATTATGTGTCTTAAATTAGGTTTTTTTATAAATAATGTTATATATGTTCATATATATATCTATTATTATGTATCTGTATTATTATGTATCTTAAATTAGGTTGTTTTATAAATAACATGATCCTTCTTCTTTTTCTTCTAAGTAAATTATTGGATGTTCTCTAGTTTCAATAAAGATGTAGGAATAGGAAAATTCGATCTAAGAGCAAAACTCACTTGTTGCTATAAAACAAGTTGTTTTTAACTCTGGAAGTATAATTGGACCAGTATATATTGCCAGACCACCTCATCAGGCAAACTGCACTAGACTAGTCATTCAAGAAGCTCAATAGTTCAATAGCCAAAGAATAGGCCAACCTGGTTAGCGAACGGGTTGATCCGCCTGAATAATTGGGGGGGGGGGGGAAATGTCGAGTAATTTAACCAATACGCAGATTGCATTAATCACCCAAGGGAAAGGTTAAATTGGTAAACCAAAGGGCTACACTTGTTAGTGAAGGAACGGACTAACCTAATCAATTAGGACGCAGGCTAAATTGATCAGTGAGAACACAGTTTGACAGATTAGATATCCATAAGAGAACAAACTAGAAACAGCCAGAAAGAAGAAACAGCCAAAGGGCAATCTAAACGAATTCGCGAAGGGGCAAGACGGGCCTAATCAATCAAAGAATAGGCTACAAATATTAAGCAAGAAGGCGGACTAAGTTAAGAAGCCAACATTAGAGCCAACATTATCACCGAAAGGATACGCGAGACTAATTAAGCAAAGGGCAGAATATACTTGTCAGCGAAGGGATAGTCTAGATTAGTTACGACCGTGACGGTCAAAGTAAACGCTAGACTTGAGAAAATTGGACATCCAGCAAGGGAATAGAACGGGTGACCTTGGGCCAAACTAAGCGGGTTACCCAAGGCACACTATGTTATGTAGCGAGCATTTGCCGGTAAGTTAGCCAGGCACAAATTAGGCTGTACACAACCATGGTGCAGTTTAGATTCGTCAACCAAGTTGCCCAAGAGACCGTTTAGTTTACACATCGCAGAAAGATCTCGAATTGATTAGTTAGGTAGCTAAGATCCAAACCGTACCCACAAACTAAAAGACAACGTCTAGCTAGCATAGTAGCTTTTGAGTATTCGTATTGATGGGCACTGCCGAGGTTGTTCTTTCAAAATTGTCCTTGAAAATTTTCGAAATTATTGAACAACTCTTCCGTGTGCCAAAAATTTTGCAAGTTCCGACAAATATGATCACTGAGCCTCATTCGACATCTTCGCCTATTATAAGTTGTAAGTTTCGCGATAGGGAAAGCGAAAGTATTAGTACGAAGCGTTTAACTGAAATCGCTTGACTTTGCTATGGAATGCTTTTGAGCAAATTTTTTCGGCAATTATTGGGAGCACTCGCTACACCAGTTATTGTGGAATATTTACAATGAAGTTTACATGCATTCTAAGACGAATTTTGTTCCTTTTCGGGCTTTTCTAGGCTCCGCTTAGCCGAGCAGATAATATCCGTGATTAACATGCGCGTGTTTGCGCGTGTTTGCGACGTCAAATGCCAGTGTCGTAGACCTTGCTAGGTCTTAGCTAAAGTGAGTGTGCAGTCGGGACACGGGAGAACATTTAGCGTTCAGGGTGCGGGGCTATTTTCTATTTATTGCATTTTCCTCACTTCTGTTTGATCATCACCTAGGGCCTCCCGTGGATGATTGGTCGTATTAGGGATAGATCTTTATTGAATCCCTTCTAAGTCTTTATTGCATTCTTAAAGCATGTACTTCCACAAAATTATTTTTTTGAGATCGTTATGCATTCTCCAAGTCTTTTCAAGCGAAAGAAGACCTGATTCTTTGCTTTTATAATTAAGTTGATGCAGATGACATATCTTTTCGTCCTTCGACTTTTGTTCAAGTATCTCTTGCTTGACAATGATTTTGAAAACTAATTCGTGATAATTTAAAGAAAAAAAAAAAAAAAAAAACCCGCACTTTCAACTAAGATTCCGTGTTATGAGGTTTCGAATAGAAGGAGATATTTTTTTGTTTGAAGTGATAAAATTGTAAAACTCCCTCTTGCAAAAAACAAAAAAAAAAAAACGAAAAAAAAGGAAAAGAAAACGTGTTGAGAAATGTTTTATATATGTTTTTAATTTTCCTTTTCTTTGCAGAAATATGATAAAATATTTATAAACGAGAGGATGAAGATTTTTAATGAATTCAAAGGTTTGTTTTTTTTTTATTTTTGTAATGCTGATGAAAAAAAAAAAAAAAGACTTAAAAAAAATGTTTTCTTTTTCTTTAGAGAAAAACCCCATGATTCCGTTTGAATAGAGTGTTGTTTCTAAAGAAACAAATTTTATGCTAAGAATTTCTTCATAAATCTTTAGACATAGTCGTCGGGCTCGCTTACCTCTTGTTGCTGGTATTCATTCTATTGTTTCATCCTACGAACAAATTTTGTAATGAGGCATTATTATCGTTGATGATTTATGATTTGCGAGAATGCCTTTTCATCTTTTAATTGCGCTAAAAATCCCTTTTCTCTCCTCTCCTCTCGTCACCACTCAAACTGACTACTACTGCTACTTCTACTACTACGACTACTACGACTACTACGACTACAACTGCTATACTACTTCTACTATGATTCGCGCGCGTAGCATTTCTCATAAAAAAAGCTTCAGGCGCGCAGATACACAGTGGGATTCTTTTGTGCAAAAAAAAAAAATGCTTAACAAGTTCAGTCATTAAATGACGTCTTAAAAACGAAAAAGAAAAAAAAGAAAGAATAAATAAATAAATAAATAAATGAACGAAAAAATTTACATTTCGCAATGTATTGCCAAAAAGTTAATAGCAATAGCGATGCTGTTTAATGTACATCCACAGCCAAGTTGCGCAAGAGTATTCAAGAAAAATGTAATGAAAAAAAAAAAAAAACAAAAAACCAAAAACCGAAAACAAAACAACGCTAACAAACAAAAATTAATGTTTGACTACGTGGGGGTTTATAAAGTGCACAGAGAAATTGATTTTGTTTTTGTTTTTACTTTTTTTCTTTTTTTCTTCTCACTAAGTATAGCACTTTGCATTAAATTGAAAAAAAAAAGTCGTATAAATGACATTTTTAATGACTAATTTAAGAGGAATAAGTAGAAAAAAGAAAAAGGTTTTTTTTTTTCTTATTTTTCTTGGTTACCCATCATTTCGAAGAAAACATACAAAAACCGCAGAGTATTTTATTAATTGTTGCGGATCTCTCAATGATTCATGTGTTCGTAGAAATTTTTCAAAGATATTTTAGTTTTTTGGTCACGCTGTACGTAATGTTAAGTTAATCGTCTTATCCTCGCCTTGCAGCTTCCGAGTGTACGTTAGGTGGTATCGATTTAAGCATGTCCTAGAAACACAAATAGATATTAATTTAGTAAATGTCCTCGTCTGCTTTTGGCAGTACAACTTGCAAGCTATGGGTAACTTTTGTAACCTTAAGCAGACGTGAAAGAAGGAAGCTTTACTTTCTCGCTTAGTTCAAAAAAAATTTTTTGGTGAAACGGGCCAGCTGCTGAAAAATGGCCACGATCCCTATCTCTTTCTCGTTCGCCACTTCTTTCTGACCATCATTGTAGGGATTGCTCGGTTAGAAAAAAAACCCTATTGTGGTGCAAGTCAGAGGAACCAATAGCAAGGACGGTAAAGCTGAATATTCTTGATATTAGCATTAAGGGCGATTAGTGGGCGTTGCGTGTTGCGATTTATGTGATCTGCTCCAATTAAACGAAAGCCTCACTAAGGCGTATTATTATTAAGAACTAATGTAATTACCCGACAGAAAAATCGTGCTGGGTTGGTAGTCATCTGCCCAGAATTCTGATGAATTACGTCTAGTTTTCAAAGCTCAACTTATCAGTTGTAAAGCAATCGTCTTGTGGGAACTAAAGGGAAAAAAGCAAAGAGTAAGAAACATATGCTGAGGAGTAGTTGTAATGTTGGCGATAATGACTCCTTCGAAGGCCGGAAAGTGACTTATGATAGTTAGGTCGATTTCTTTAATAATTCCGTATACTTTCTACATATATGTGCTAGTTCTATATATATGTGCTGGTTGCAATACTGGCGATAATGCCTCCTTTGAAGACCCGCAATATGACTTATGATACTTAGGTTGATTTTTTTTATAATTCCGGATACTTTTTACATGGTATGAGTCAATATGCTCGTACACTTACTTCGTTGCAAATTGTCTGCTTAGTCTTATCACATTTCAGCGGAGCAAACCAGCTTAGTTGCATACAAAAATTTCAGAGCAATATGCGCTTGTAGGTCTTCTAAAAAGCGCGTCTCAAGGACATTTATAATTTAATGTTCATTCTTTAGTGTAAAAAAAGAACGATACTTAGCTTTTGTTAAAAGGACAATTGTATTTAACAATCCATATTCAAAAGATCTACTTGATCCAAAACTGATGCGGTTAAGTTTCAAATTAAATTACTTTTCCGAACCAATTTTCTCTACAAAATATAAAAACTTGGACATTTTTGCTAGAAAAAGGCGTATTCTTCATTAGAACTCCGATGTGGCGTGGAATTCGAAAAATGGACCTACGTGGTCCAAATTCTTGAACCATATTATGAACCAATTTTCACCATGAAATATTGAAAACTATATTCCTTTGCCATATAAAAATCCATTTTTCGTTGGTACAGATATAAAAGACGCGGTTCACAAAAATGCCTCTGTCGAACCAAATTTTTAATACCCATTTAGAGGGTCGAGAAATTTTGAAAATTGCAATTTTTTCCCTTGTGATGACGTTTTAAAATAAGCAAACAGATCAGAGTCACTTTCAATAGGGTTTGCTCTAGGATCAAAGCACGTTACGTTAGTATACCAAATTTCATCAAAATATCTCAAACGACGATCTCATTGCGATGTATAGGTTTAGCATAAATTGACTTGGACAGACATAAGACGGACAGATGGACAGACAATCTTAGTTAGGTGTATCTCAGGTCCTTCCGGGGTTGCATAAGTCCGCACAAAGTTAGTGGCGTAGGGAATAATAAATATAAAATTTCCATAGAGTGAGTCCACGAAAAAATCAAATTTCCACAAATTCAGTTTAACTGTAAATGGTTTACTAAGTTGTGAAAGTCCGAAAAGATAAACTCTTGATAATGTTTGTGTTAAAAGAACTGCATTGAAGAAATATGATTCAAATTTACTTTGCCGAAGTCTTATGCATAAACGCAATAGATGCATTAGAAAATGTGGTTGCTGTGGTGTGCTGTAGCCTTACTTAAGCATATGTGTGTTCGAACCATTTTCTTTTTTTTGGAATTACAGTTTAGTAGAAAAATGAAAAGGAATAAGTAAAACAAATTATATTCTGCTGTGATCGAATTTCTTATACCCCATCACCGTCATCTTATTTTTGTACAATACTTTTATGAAAACTTATACCGTGTATCTGTTGTAGTTTATGAGCAACGAGTAAGAGAGAGGGAAAGCAAAAGTGTGCACTACTTTTGTTACATAGGCGTATGGATGCAAGCGATCTCTTCATTTCTGCAAACTGGGGAATGTTTACAGTAGATACTACACACCTGAGCAGATGGACAGATGGACAAATGGACATTCTGAATTTGAAACTGGCCAAGAATTTATATACTTTATGGTGTTGTTGAAGTTTGCTTCTTTGCGTTATAAAAGCTTTCCAAAGAAAATGAATTTATGACATATTATCAAATTAAGTGGGCGTGCCCGATATTTTCTATTTTTGTACGGCGAGTATACCGTCGCCCATAGATTATATGTTTAAATTTTTATGTGAAGCGAAAAAACAATTTCATTATCCTTTTGAAAAACAGAGCTATCCTCGGCTTACGTAGCACTGAAGCCGTGTCCTTCGACCGATTTGACCAATTTTCAAACACCAACCTGCGTAAGAACTTCTTCTAAGGCGTCTGCCAAATTTGATGTCAATAGCTTAATTTTTGCGGCCAGAAAAATGTTTACGCAGACGGACAGACAGCCAGACAGACAGATAGCTAGATGGATAGACAGCTAGACGGACAGACAGACAGACGGACGGACAAGCTTATATCGATTCACAATTTGATGCTGATGATGAATATATATACTTCGACGGGTGTTTGAAGCTTCTTCCTTCTGGTCGCTGCAAACGTTGTGACAAAATGAATATACCCCATATCCTTGGGTGATGGGTATAGAAATAGTAGAAAAGAAACAATAGAAATTTCTTGTTAACCTGAGTTGCGCCAGCATGGCACAGTCTGAGATCATCTTTAATGACCTGCTGAGCACACAATTATCCATCTGTTATAATAGAGATTAACTAATTGTTAGGCATTGCTAACTTAAAAGGAATAAAATTTAAGAGCCACATAAAATAGAGGTTTTTATTCTCTTGCAC
Organism: Glossina pallidipes; assembly: GCA_000688715.1. Classification (NCBI taxonomy): domain Eukaryota; kingdom Metazoa; phylum Arthropoda; class Insecta; order Diptera; family Glossinidae; genus Glossina; species Glossina pallidipes. The sequence goes on from KK499983.1 coordinate 437,620, forward strand.
AATAGACCCTTGGTTTTACGTTTTACAGCATTGCATAACCGAAAATTTCTAATCCTCTAAGTCAATAGCGTTTATTTTCTACTATATATACGTATATATATATATATATAGTATATATGTATATATATATACATAGTAAAGTACTCGATGACTTAAACATTTTAATGACTTTTCTGCTTTAAGATCGCGTTATGTATGTGTGTACGCTTTACGGGATAGTTTATAAGAAAAACAAACCCCTCTAGTGTGTTTAACTCGTTGGGGTCAATGATAATTAACTACGATTACTATGCATGCGGTTTTAATAAGAAAAAATTATTTTAATTGTCTGTTAACTGCCGGTTGTCTTTTTCTTTTTTTGTTTTTTTTTCTTTTTTTTTTATGATTGTTATCATTATTGTTTTTGAAATTAACGTTAACACAACTCATGTAATTACATTAAAATGTAGTTTTAAAGTTAAAAGTTTAATTGCCGTCTGCAACCGCTCGTAGACATAAGCTTTTTTCCTTTTTTTTTTTCTTTTTGAAATATTCTTATATCCGTCACCGTATGCCATGAGTATAACTGATTCGCTGTCATAAATGTGACTTTCATAAATTCGCTATCGTTAATTTCATACGCTTCCACGGTGTGTGATATGTAACGTTGTAAAAAGTTAAGATTGAAAACTAAAACTTAAATTTAATTTCAAATCAAACTCAAACATGAAGTTAATTAAATTTGAGCAAACGTTATTCTATACATAATTGAAAGGATTACGTTATGTGAGAGAAGAGTAACAGGCGAATATATTTGCGTGAATTTGCGGTAAACCTAATATGCTAAAGTGAATCTACTGAATCAGTTTATCCAGATAAACCTGTTCGGTTGAACCTTCTCACGTAGATTAGTTCAGGCGCACTGGTCCATCCGCATTTATCAAAGTGAAGTTCTCAGTGTGGACTTGTCTTCATGGACTTACAGACTGTACATGCCGACTATGCGGTCCGTCGACACCAGTCAAGGCAGTTCAAATGAAAATATCCTAAGGCTGAAAATGCTTAGGGGACCTACTTAATCGAGCGTGAACAGGGGAATAAAAACCGGGAAGCTCGGACTGCACGTGTTAATATGAACCTAACCATGCCGATCTATAAATGGGAACTTCTCAATGCGGCACTATACGTGCTTACTCAACAAGCCTGTCCATCTGGAGGAGGAGGAGGAGGGCCTGTCTAGCTGTGAACCTGTGCATGGCGACTATACGTACCGGCTATGCAAGGGTGGCCCTCCACATCAGTTGAGGTGGTTCACACAAAAATATTATAAGCATGAAAGTGTTTATGGAATCTACTTAACTGAGTATGAAAAGGGGAATAAAGACTGGAGAGCTTAGAGTGCACTTGTCAATGTGAACTTGTACATGCGGATCTATAAATAGGGATTTTTCCATGCGGGAATGTGTACGCCTATGATGCAAGCCTGCCCGCCCAAACTTGCCGAGGCGATGAAGAGAAATCTATCGTAAATGTAACAATGCTTAGGAGAGCCTGCTAAGCTAGACTTGTTGAGGGGAAGATAAACCAGGGAGCTTATTATAAACTTATTAATGCGAACTTGTCCTTACGGATTTATACATGGGGACTTCTTGCTGCCCAATTATGTATGTATGTCAACCTTACTGGCCTATCCATCCAGATCTGGCAAACTGATTCAAAGGTAGCTGTGGTCGTGCTGAAAAGGACCTGCTTAACTGAATACGTTGCCCTTGATTAAGAGAATCTTCCGAGATAAGTTTATATAGACATATCCGTCCATATGACCAAGCCAAGGCGATTGTCTATACGAACTGACCCAAGTGAAATTGCCAGTCCTGGTGAAGTAGCCAGTCCAGGTGAAGTTGCAAGTCGAGGCTTAAATGGATATCCCCAGAAGAGCTTGTGAGTGCGATAAACACACCGACGCAAACACCTAAGGGAAACAGTTTGTTCGGCAAAGAAATCGTGATCCATCTATGCATTAAATGACTCGTATGAATATCTGAGAAATGAAATCATTCATGCGCTTCCTCTGAAAGATGAAAACCTGTTTGTTGATCATTTACTAACTAACTGGAGCGCCGTTTTGAACATGCACAAGACTCATAATTTATTTAAAATTGCCGTCGGCTCGCTAATAAATTTAATCGCAATAACCAAAGTGTTTAGAATTTTATATTTATTAAGTGTTGTGTGTACCGAACATCTGAAGTGTTGTGTATCTAAGTCTTGCTCTAAGGTAAATGTAATTTCTGTCTTGATTGTTATTATTAGATAAGCAATTGTATACTACACTACATTGCTTACTATTCCGGTTATAATTTCGAATGAATCAGTAAATTATAGTCGCTTTATAATTAAACGCAAATTTGTTGATAATGTTCGCTGATTAATATCGCAAACAATAATTTCAAATTTGCTGTAAATCTAATTTCGCTTTAGAATGGAAACAAGCAAAAGAATGCTTCTCTAGAAATGATTAAAGGTTGATTGTCATTTTCTTTGTAACGTTATACAGAAAATATTAACTGTCTCGTCTATAATAAAGTCGCATCGGGGAAGATCGTACATGTAGCTCGCCAACGAAAGCTGTTCGAGTGTTTAGGACCTTTACAGGACAAAAAGTGTGAAGAGAGAGAGAGAGAGAGAGAGAAGAGAGAGAGAGAGAGAGAAGAGAGAGGAGGACGTTGAAAGTGTCTCATGCTCGTAAAGGGCCTCCCGTACTGAAGTGGTTCGACGACATCCCGAGAATATAGCATTCAATAACTGACGAGATTGGAAAGAATAGATCTATTGTTTTACAAAGTCATTGACAATATGAAAAATTAGCAAGGCACGATAGGAGTTACTACATCTTGGAAGTGGAATGCTTTGATATGTTCAGTTCTTACAGCCAGCTCCTACACCTTCAAAGTATTGCTTGTTTGCAATATTAATAGTAAAGTTTTCAGTTTCCTTGAAGCTAGCGGCTCGGAAAATTTAAGGTGCTCAGAGAGTACCACAATACTTCCCTATATCTTGGTTTTACCATATAGACCTAACCTTAGAGACTCGATCTACGATACACTCGGGCGCAACAAAATAATTTTAACGATAAAGTAAATCAAGGAAACCTAGGTCTTGAGATGAAATCTTCTAATGCCTTCATCACGTAGAAAAAGCTTTAGAATTTCGATCTATGATATGCTCGGTTGCAACATAACAATTTTACTAATAAAGCAAGTTAAAGCGTCTTCGGAGAGCAAGACGAAAATGAATAGAAATGTTTTAATGCATACACCATGTAGAGGAAGCATTAGTGTTTAGTAATAATCAATAGTAAAGCTTTGAGTTCCCTGCATGGCCTCGCAAAGCACTAAAAAGACCTCCTTGCCTTCAGGAAGCTTTTCAGAAGGACCAATGAAGCTTCTAAAAAAAAAATAGAAAGTCATTAATCGACATGATATATATATATACATATATATATTTAGGTGATTAAAATTACTTTTTCGCTAAGTTTATTGTAGAGGTACATTCAAGGAAAAGGTTTTGCGGAGTTAAAAGAGGTTTGTCTACCAATTAAACGCTTTAAGCAAGCTCCCCCCCCCTCGT
>KK499983.1:453919-467196 GCA_000688715.1 Glossina pallidipes
TATTTACCCATATAGGGGATAGCCTCTTAGTGACGGGTCATATAAAAGAGAAAAAAAAAAAAGACAAAATTTTCAAATTTTTTAAATCTTGTTTTAATTTTCCTAATTACTGCGGATATGTAAACTTGTTTTGAAACTTCAACTTCAGATTTCAGCAAAAAATATATAATATTTACTACGTATGAATAGGTAAAGAGATAAATGACCAAAAAAACTATATACGCAGGCGGATAAATATGAATGCATGAAGAATTTTACGCTGCTGGAAAAAAATATACAAAACAAGTAAAATCACTTTAGCGGGGCACTACCCATTATGACATACCCTATACCACCCTACAGCTATCCAAATGTTGATTTTTGGAAATAAGGCGTTAAAAGGGGAGCACGCAAAGAAGTGGTCCGATTCAAACCACTACAAGTAGCGTTAGTCCTTGGAATAAATTTCGTCAGTGTGCCAAAGTTGGCTCTGCCTCAAGTCTTTCCGGAATATACTTAGTATGCTACTATTATAGTTAATAGTCCCTCTATATGCTATAGTAAAACAGTAGGTATAAAATTATGCTTTATAATGATTCATACTTTACTACGAGAGACTCACTTGCAGCCCTTTTAAGCTTGTATGCAATAAAATATGCTTTCCTGGAACCGATCGCTATAGTTCAATTTTTACAAGAACAGATAGAGATTTAGACAGGATCTTGTAGTGAAACAGATGGTATGCGCGGAGCTCTTTATAGGGGACATACCCGCGTTGTTATCAAATCTAACTTTCTCCAAAGCTGAACACATTTTACCAGAAGAAAAATGGATATTCTACCCTTTTTTTTTACAGTTAAATTTCTCTACCACTAATAGTCGTATCCTGAGTCATATCACAGCGGTGTCACAATTCAATGATGTGTGATGCAAAATCAACGAAACTATAACAAGACTAGTGACTAAAGTATAGCCTAAGTTTATACAATGCTACCCGGTGTTTGCCTTCGGCTGCTGGAGAAAAGAAGAAGTAGGAACAGGGAAAACAGTTCTGGATGGTTAGACTTGTAAGAAGAAAACGGAAATTATTTGACTCTGTTAGCGTAGGTTGACTGTAAAAATTTGCCATTACCAATCTTATTAGATCTCAACGTAACTCCTACCGTTAAAATTAATCCCACACCGTAGGTTATGACAATCCCGTATAATTGTATTTTTCAATCAATCAGGGGATGGCCCCTACACGTTTAACCCGGTGACCCTCAGCAAAAACTGAGGAACTAGGAAGAGACAGGAAGCTTGTTGACCGCAACCTAGCGAGTGTGTGACCAATCAGTCAGTGCTATGCCTTTCATCGACTGAGCATTCACTTTAGCTACGACCGAAGAAACCTTCACCGCCCTGAGATTTGAATACGCGAACACTGACTTAGTAATCGCTGCCCTTACCTCCGCTACTGCTACTAAGGCGGGGAATAAATTTAACCTTATGCATGTCCAGCTTAGCCGAGCTTAGCTTTGCTTAGAAAGGACATATTTTCACAAAATAGGGGAATGATTTTCGCTTCTGACAGCACATATGCCTGAGAGCAAAGAACGAATATTTAAAAGCAATACCTATCAGTTGCAGTGTAATTTCAATAACGTTCCGCCCAGTCCTAAACGCCTTTGAATTTATTTTCATCTTCTTAATCATCGTCTAATCTCTTCTCGTTCGCAATTATTGTATTCCTATCTCTTATTGAGTGCTTTTGCCCTCAACCCATTATATCGCATCTCATCTAGTTGTCATAAAGCTAATCAAAAATATTGCGTATACATCTTCAGCATGCAAGGGTTGCTGAGGGGTTGCGCATTCATACTCTCCGACAAATAAACAGTGTGATGTCCTTAAAAGGTGGTTATTGAAGGCAAATACAAAGGCATTTGCAAAAATTTTGCAAATCTTTTAAATCTGTCTTTACTTTGAAAAAAAAAAAAAAAAAAAAACAAGTAAATAAAATGCAAACCTAAAGTAGCAAACATACAAACTCGAAGAGTGCATTGTCGAGTGAAAGTGTCGATAATAATTTCTCGCTAGAATATCGCAAAAAAAAAAAAATATACATACATATCCCATTCTATAGGTTTGATCCACATATGTTCGTTCGCGTTTGGCAGAGTGCGAGTCAGTAAATATTTGCATAAAACACGCTAATGTATATATTAGCATACGCATATATATATATATATATATATATATGCATACAGGTGTATATGAATAAACATAAATAAATATATACACACACACACACACACATATATATATATATATATATATATATATATAAATATATATACACATTTACTTGTCAATGTGCTATTCCCTCATAGAGCCTATGAGTTATTAATCTTTCATTTCCTTTATGCATTTATTTTAATTAATCACAATTTATATTCATAACATGCAATCAAATGCATTTCAATTCGAATGCATGCACAAAGATCGACGCTCACAAACATAAGCAAATGTCATCAGCGATGGCTACATAAATTATGCAGCACATGAAAACATCCACCCAACTAACCAATAAACCAACCAACAACTTACGTACGTACGTATATGCATACGTTCGTAACACTCTGAGATAGGTATACATATTGTCAGTATTATTACCCTCTAAACTCGTTCGTCATCATCATTACCGTCAACTGGTTATCAACTGAAATTTAACTCTTAGACACATGTCATTCCCATAATATTGAAATAAGTACATGTGTGCATGTACGTCATTTTATAATAATATGCCAAAATTTTACTTAACTCATATACGTACAGTGAAATCTTAGGACAATGTCTGCTTTTTACATTTTGATTTTTTTTACATGTATGCACGTAAGCTTGGTGGTGGTCAGACAGCACTGCAGAGAGAAGAGAAGGAAAAGATAGAGTAGCGTTTATATGTATGTTCAATGGGTTAAAGTGGGAAAATCTGGAATGGAGTGGGAGAGTACGTTAAGTATATTACTTCAAACATAAGCACAGGCAGGGCTTGTTAACGCGAAATGATGTTCGTTGGACAGAAACATCGAACGATCCTATCAGGGGCATGGATTTTTTAAAGCGCTGTAAAAAATACTTCTCTGCATCATTTACGCCGTCTATATCCGGCCAAAATTAAAGTCCAATTAATAAGTGTGTTTGGGAGCCTGTAAATCTTGCTTGAGGACCCCCAACCGCATGCAGCGAAGAGTTCACGCGCTCGTTACGCTCGATGGGAGGCAAAATTATCGAGTGTTTTAACAGAACCCGGCTTTCGTTGCGTTTTCATGTACACGTCATGGAGGTGCCCGCATATTGCATGACTCTTTGGGACAATCAACCACTAAGGGTCTCCTCAGCCGGTACAGATGTTTTCACTTTTAAGTCTCTCCTTTTTCTTTTCTCCCTCCCTCTCTGTAATTCTTCCTGACCTGCACCGTGTCAACACTTACAGGGGACATACTCTGAATGGCTGGTGAAAGGAAAACGAGGAAAAAGGTGTCAGCGAAGGATAAGAATTCGTGGTTTTGCGTTGTGCTACGTACGGGTAATTCCAGGAGGAACGGGCGAAGGCGCCGATACAGTGACTGGGACCTGTTCAGGCAGTTCATGGATGGACAAATGTGCTTCCGCGGTCTCGAACATGTTGGGTGCACTCTTGTGATCCATACGCCGCAGGCGGTTGGGAGCTACCGGGAAACACCTAAAAGCCTCTACAGACGTAAATTGTACTCTAATCTTGGCCGGATATAGGCGGAGTGAAGGGTATGCAAAATGACATGTATGTTGTATCCAAAAGAAGTTATGCATGATCACGTGTTCTTATGCTTATATCATCAAGAGATGTCGACTGTTACACAAACAAGGCAAAGCGGGTATTTATCACCTCTCCAGTAGACACAACGCTTCGTGTTGGTGGCTTTAAAGTTAATCCTGTTCGCCCGACTTAATTGGGACCGAATTCGATAAAGTATGTGACTTATGATGCAGCGTTTACTTTGTAATTTTGTTGGTACTTCAACGTAACAACGAGCATCGTAAGATGCTATTGTCGGCAAATGAATAAATAGAGGCTTCTTCCACGCACTGCAGATCATTAATGAATATTGAAAAGGAATAGGGGGCAGAAACAGGGCCTTGTAGAATTTACGGTCTGGATTTTATAACACCTGTATATGCATATATATATACGATTTGTTCTATGAGTGCAACCACCGAAAATATGCATCAGAAAGTCATCAAAGTATTATTAAGATCAATAGCGGACTTTATTCATCCATGTTTGTTTGTCTGTCTGCCTCTCTGTTGAAATTGCTCAGTTCTGCTTCTCGTTATTTTCAAATCAAAAACGAAATAAATCGCTTTTTACGTTTGCGACCGACAGAGAGACACATGGACGGACATGTTTAAAGTGACTTGGAAAATTTTTTTTAAACCGACTGGTAAGATGGACCTATCTCAAGTCCTTCCGGGTGTTGCATACGTCTGCTCGAACATAATTGTGTAGGGTACAACGTTTTCAAATATTGTGTATTACTTTCTATATAGTCTTGCATTATTTATGTGGTATATATGTTATGGTATGATAAGTTATTTAGTTACGACATATCAAATGCAGTGTGTAATCGCCATTATTTATTAAATATTTTCCTCGTTTCAATACGGTTTACTAAATATCAAAAAAAAAAAAAAAAAAATTATTTCAAATGCTATGTAATTTAATTTTAAAATGTAAAGTTTTATTAAGCAAAACTTTTAGTTAACTTCAATTTATTGCATGAAAAGTTATACAATTAATTAAAAACAAGTAAAAATATAATAGAAGACCACAGTCGACCACTAAATACCCAACATCACTTCGTTTAATACAGTGCGCTTTTCAGAATATGTGTATAAGTGGGCTGGATTCAAAATGTTTACAGTAGCGTTCCAGAACAGTTTCCAGTTGCACCAAATTTTATCAAAATATTTCAAAAATTACGAACTCCTGGTTGAACCGACGGACAGACGGAGAAACATGCTTGGATCGATCCAGAAAATGATTCTAAATCGGAGCGGTGTTTATCCCAAGTCCTTCTGGGTCCATCTGGGTTGTATACATCCAAACACACTTAATATACTCATGTACCGCAACAACGTGCAGGGTACACTAAGAAATTGCTTGTTTGAAAACTAAAAAATATTTGCAAAAAAGTTCCATCATATCTCTGCTTAAGCTGCTTTATAAAAAATATTTATTGCCTACCTTTCATATCATAAATAATTTTTAGTCTACTTTTAGGACTAAAAGCAAAAATATTTTTATTACCTAAATTAGAGCATAAAATAGAAACCATAAAATGGTTTGGGTAAATGTATGCGACTGCAGATATATAAACATTTCACTTCACACTATACAACATCGCAATATATTGCTATACTCTCCCCCCCCTCCACCCAACCACTATTACCGGTGAGGATAAGGGAAAGATTTGTTTTTAAGGCCTTAAGCTTATAATAATATTAAAGCGAAAATTAAAGGAAACGACGTTTGTTGTTATAATCAACTACAATGAGGGTCATGCATGCCACGTGACACGTGCTTTTTGACCAAATATTGCTTATTGTCAGTCGACACCATACAATATCAGTTGACTCATTACAACGCCGCTGTCTACATTTATCACGAATTTTGATAGGACACGCAAACTATTTTAGCACAATGAAGTAAGTAATTTGATAATTGAAAAGAGATCTACTATTAAAATGATTTTCATGTTATATGCGAATCTAATATCCTAATATATCGAAAATCTTGAAACATTTCATTTATTATAAGCTATGTTTTTCATCAACTCACTCTCTCTCCGTCTCTTCTATACTAATAGCAAACTATAAATTAAGTTAACAAATACTCGTTAACTTCTTAAGGCGGACGCAATTTTCATTCGTAACTAAATCTTTCCACTAAGTACATATACATGCACATATGCGTATATATGTACATATAGATATATATATAAAGATATATGTAGGCATGGATATATATATAAAGATATATGTATTTATAGATATATATGTATAACGATATATGTAGTTATAGATATATATATAAAGATATATGTATATATATACATATATAAAATTCATGTAGTGGTCCCTACTATATATATCAAGTATAATTTCATTTGTTTACGACAAAACATTTTTCGGGAATGCATGCAATTGAAAAAAAGGGGCGTTTCTTTAGAATAACACAACGAAAACAGAGGTGCTACAAGGGGTTAACGTAGGTTCTTGCCGTGGAGGCTCAACCCTACGGTGCCCGATGGCAAACGGAGTAAGAAAGCGTCCTCCAAACCCCACAAGGACCAGGGAGACTTCTGTGCAGTTTCAGATCAAGGATACGTGTATGGCAGGTCCTTCCCCTTGACAAGGGCGAGGTCTATCTAGCATCTCAAATATTTAATGTCCCCGCAATTTTAGGAGCAACAACGGCTTCGACGAAACTTCCCAAAGTCCCCGTTCCCAGCAGTCAGGTAGAAGACCCACACTACGCAGATCCTGCTACAGCAAAAACTGTAGCTAGCAATTATGCGCAGAGGTAATCTTCTGGACATCCTAACCCCGGTGGTACCTTAAATACTTTAAAAGTCTAAGCTCCTATTTTGGGTAGCATATGGCTACATACTAGTGAGATCCATACCTCTCGGACTGGTGGTCTATGTGCAAATACGAACCAGATTGTGAAAAACTGAAGGGTGTCCACTTAAGAAGAATTAATCGCGCTTACGCTAAGCAATAAGACGCTCTATAATGGAACCGGTTGCAAATCTGTTTAAGTTTAAAACATAAATGTCTTCAGAGAGACTTCCGTGACATATTTAATGCTCTGGTTGCCAAATTTTAAAACGGAATGTCTATTGAATGAGAGATTACCTATTAGCAACATCACCACGATTTTCTGGCGATAAGCTGGCGTCTACCTCGTCTCCCCAAACTATTGCAGTATTAAGTAAAGCAACTGACTGACGTTTAAGGGCAGGTCTTGAAACAGCAATAGGTCGTTTGCATGAGCACCACATTCACACTGCTCTTCTAATTGGCTGAGCAAGAAGTTCATCATCATGTTCCATACAAATGGACCACAGATGGAACCTTGCGGACAACCTTGCACCACCTCCATCCAGGCACTTCCTATCCGATTTGATATACAAGCCTTTCTCTCCGACATAATGCTTGCCCAAAGTGTTAAATCTGGGCAAAGTAATTCTCTTAGCTTACCTGAAACAAAGTCCTATTTTAAGTAGTCAAAGGCCCCTTTAAAGTTAATAAACAGACCTAAAAGGTATCCGTTCGTTAACTCATTCACATGTGTTTGAACGCGGAACCACGCATCAACAGTGCTACGTCCCTTACGAAAGTCTTACTGTCCATCGCCCAGGCTATTGTTCAACCTATCCTGAAGTCTCTCAATCTTGACTCTCTCTAACACCTTACCAAGTGCAGAGAGCATGTTTATGCCAAGTTAAGATCGTGCCTAACTAGGGATCTTATCCGGAAACTTTAGTAGCACAACAACTTGGGCTATCTTTTATTCGGAGGGAAAGCAACTTCCCAACAAACACTTACTATAAAAAGCATGGAAGTACTCTGGAATAACTGTCCAAATGGCCTTAACCATTTCCTCAGTTATACCATCTGCACCAAGACATCTCTTCAATCTTATTTGAGAGATCCCATTCCCAACTTCCTGCCCTTCCAATGCCGGAGGAGCAGACACTAGCTCTGCTGGTAGAACTGATCCATCGACCCAAGGAAAAAATTCTGACATTACGGCAGTTATTCAAGGCTGTGTTACCCACCTGAAGCTAATTAATATCGAAGGAGCTTTTGCCTCTTCATTTCCAATAATCTTCACCCCAAGGGTCATGATGACCATGTAAGACAAAGGACCACCACTCTTCTATATGGATATAGTATTGAAATGATTTTCTTAATATATCGCAAATCTTGAAGCAATCTATTTGTTATAAGCTATTTTTTTCATCCACTCTCTCTCTCTCTCTCTCTCTCTCTCTCTCTCTCTCTCTCTCTCTTCCTTCTATACAAATAGCAAAGTATCAATTAAGTTAAAAAAATACTCGTTAACTTCTTAAGGCGGTCGCAATTTTCATTCGTAGCTAAATCTTTCCACTAAGTACTTTAGCTATTATATTATACATATACATGCTGACATACGTACAAATAAAATTTATGTACTAGTCCCTATTATATATATCAAATATAATTTCATATACTTACGACAATACATTTTTCGAGAATGCATGCAATTGAAAAGAAGAGGCGTTTCTATAGAATAACACAATGGAAACAATTGAATAGCAAGAGCGCACTGTGTGTGTGTGTGTGTGTGTGTGTGTGCTGCTTATTTTAAGAGCATAATATACATATGGCAAAATGAATGTACATATTTGGTCAGCTGTACTATGTAAAGGAAAATAATGAAACTTTTTCACTTGATGTGTACACATAAACTTTAATAAAAAAGTGGGACAAGAATAAAAACTAGGCTACATTAGTAATTTGAAAAGTAAACACAACAAAGCCCATGTTGAATAAAAATGAGTAAAAAGTTCGTTCTTTCTTTTTTTTTTTCCCCTCTTTTTTTCATTTTACGCCTTGGGGGGAAATCTTGGATAACTATTTTACCTCAAAAACCAATGCAAAAAACAAAAGTAAAATAAATTTTATTTGCTTTGAAGCGAATCTATGATACCTTACCAATTCAAAACTCTTCCACGAAAAAAATGAACATACATCCTTATTAAGGGCGTGGTAGTCACCCAATTTGAATTTCTTTTATGTTTGCTCTAAAATTAGTTCAGTTTAGCTCAAGAATTCTTGTAGTCAGCCCATAAAAGTTTTCGTTTCAATAGCAAGGAAATCTTACATAGTTGTGGGTGTGGCAGTAGGTAGATTTGAACTTGGTTTCAAATATTTTCCATCACTTTCTACAACTTTTACACCCCTTTCTGGCAACATGTCGACACCGTATCCAAAGAACGTTAGTGGTTTGGCAGCGATCCAATCATCGACCAATCATCGCACTTCTTCAAGCTTACGGAACCGTGGGCCAGACAAACCATACTGCATCGATCTGACTGAACAAGTGCTAATCAGAAGGCGCCATGTCTGATGAGTAGGCTGGGTGTGACAGAACTTCCCATTCGAGCTGCAACAACGCATCCTGGACAACTCTTGCCACAAAGGGGCCAAAAATTTCATTTTCAGGCAATTCGTGTCGCCACTTTTAAGCCGTTGAACCCAAAGCCGACAATTGGGATATGATGGAGCAGCATTACCCTAAGTCTCGGAACGTGTTTGCTGGGCTTGGGGACGGAAAACTAGATAAAATCTTATTGTTGTAGTGTAAGGGACCTGTATTTGGCGTACAGTATTTACAATCATATGTATTCTTAACCTTAAACATTGCCGTACGTCATTACGTACGTCATTAGGTTATAACAAAGTTTGTAAAACAGAGCCGATGGTTTTCGTTGCTAATGCCTATCCTACTTTAAGGAAAGGGTTTATTTCTTTGGCATGTACATAAATAAATTGGAACTAAGGTCAATAAGTACATTTTTAAAGATATGTGGTTAGATGAAACTTTGCAGGTAATCTTTTTCGCAGATGAACACAAATTATGAGAATGTGACGTTCAGAAAAGGACCGGGACAAGGAAAGAGAAAAGGAAGTTATATGACATTGTTTGCTCTGTTCGAGCGAGCGGAACAGTAATCGTACGTAAAGGTACACCGACTTACCAGTGTGTCGGGTGGAGACTCTTCGACCCGTAGTGCCTATAGTTGTACCTACGTTCCTACTTTGTTTAGCTCCATCTATTAATTTTTCTTTGTTAGTTGTGCTACACTAAGCAAACACCCGTGCAAACCCTCTAACAGGAGGCAGTCGATTTATGGCTGCCAACATTGAAAAAGCTCCACGCAATATTTTGCGGACGGGATTATGGTCGTCGACTTCAAGCGGGCTGTCAATTTGATACCTCGAGTTTTCACAGCTATCGGCAATGTATACGATTTTTGTTAGCATCGAGTGAAAATTCATTCGACGATAAAATTGATGTCCAATAGCAGCACATAGTTGATACAGTTAATCAACGTAAAGACTTTCTTATCCTACTAATGATGAAAACTCCAAAATGTTGACAAAAGCAAAGCTTCATTCAGCATTTTCAAGTTTTATGAAACGCTGGTCTGCCAAATATGACTACAATCGTTGAGGACAGATGATAATCAATTTATTTTGTGTACACCTAACATAAGTTTGCTTTACGTGTTGTTCGCGAGTAACAATCTTATCAAAGACACAATCATTGGGATGACAGCTTGTGACAGTTTAAATGTAATGAGCTTAGATGTGTATCTTCGAATCTAGAAAGTGTGTGTGAAGTAAAAAACAACCTGTCAATGTGTAGAGCTTTTAGATTGCATTTCGAATCGACTTTAGATTTGTAACTTATGTGAATTATAATTTTTTACTTGCACGAATTTCAACATTACAATTTTCTTGTTCTTCTTCCTATGGCCAATCATTCAGGCAATGTCTCTACATGGGTATATGGGCATGGCGACGGGTACCGGGAAATTGGTATAGAAAAAAGGATTAAACAATTGTCAGCTTTGTAGACATATAGGACAGCGGGACGGACTGAAGCTTAGGTGAATATGGGTGGATAGACTTAGAATATTACTACTTAAATAATAGTTATAAGGATTCTTTGGTACCTATTTTTGGATGTTACACAGGAACGCATAAATCTATCACACTTGCTTCATAGGATAATAACCCTATAAGTTATTGTAATTTTACTAAATTAAAGTTCCTGTTGCCTCCCTGAGTGCCGGCATCGTATTGGTTTAATTTTATGTTTTGCAGATTGCAATACTGGCGGACGGAGGGACACGGTTAAAGCGTACTACAATCGCTTGATGATAAAAGCGGTTTATAATTTAGAGAAGGCCGAATCGAATTAGTATATCTCCGGGCCTTGGGAGCGACTGCAGTAATATAAGGACTGTAATCAACTAGTAAGCCTTTGAAAATTTGCTGAAGCGAAACATAGCTTTAGGTCATTCCGAATAAATCCAGAATAAAAATTCAAATAGTAATTAAACTAAAAAAAGGAAAAAACAACAAAAGCATTAATGATAATAATAATAATGAAAATAAATTAATCCAGTTTTTTGTTTTTTTTTTTTTTTTTTGGTTTTTTATGTTTGGCCTTCACATGCCGACACGAGCAATATTGAATTTTTACTTAATACTTGTTATTGAAAAGTTAAAAAAGAGGAGACGAGACGCACACTTGCGACGCGAAATGTGAATTTAATGTTTAAAATAAAAACGCAACTGCATGTACATACATATATATATATACGTATACATACATACATATTGTAACATTTTGTGCATGTTGCATACATGTGATGTTGCGCTGATGTTATGTCAGTCTGTTAATGTTAACATCGCCGTTTTGTTGTTCTTTTACTATTTTAAGCGGATGCACATATATATCCATAAGCTTTTTGCATTTTTTATTTTTATGTTGTTGTTGTTGTTATTATTCTTTTCTGTTTTACAATCACATTTGTATGCCGCAAATTGCAATCGTTAC
The DNA here is from genome assembly GCA_000688715.1 of Glossina pallidipes. Classification (NCBI taxonomy): domain Eukaryota; kingdom Metazoa; phylum Arthropoda; class Insecta; order Diptera; family Glossinidae; genus Glossina; species Glossina pallidipes. The sequence goes on from KK499983.1 coordinate 465,600, forward strand.
ATGTCTGAAATGGTTTGAGCTGCCAGCCCGAAATGATAACACACACAAACACACACACACACACACGAACGATTTAAATTGGGAAAAAAAAAATGGTTTTTTATGTACAAAATTGATTATCTATCAATTCGCATATAAGCTTTGTAGGTAGGCATATAGGCAAACACGTTTCGCTTACCCTAGGGTTGCTATTAAAACGCACTCCTGTATACTTTTCAAGCAACGCATGTATCGGTAACCAATTGTGAATATAAATGGTTCCAAACGTAGATATATGATTGATTACTATGACTATTGATAAAGATGTTCGATCGGAAATCCTCCTCACTGTATAACTCTCGCTTGAGAGATCGATAATTTGTAATTGTGGGTGGATTTATTCACCTTTTTTTTTTTTAGTGTATTTTATCGTCGGCTTGTTCGTATAAAGAAAACTTGATATTCTTCACGATTCCAAGTTGTTTTCGGATTTATAAATGTTGCGATTAAGTCCCGTCTTAAGTTGTTGTCAAATTCAAATCGAATTCCTTTATAGGCATACAGGCAGAAACATAAATTCTTAACTAAAAGCAAAGCTGGTTTCGTATCTCAGGAAGTATTACATAAATTTATTTACTTGTTTTTATTTATTTACTTATTTAATATTATTAGCTAATCTAGCTATAGGCGACCAATAAAATAAACACATAGAAGACAATGTAAAGCAATTCATGTAAATTCAATACAAACCTCATTATATAAAACCTTGTTATGAAACCTTAAGCAAATTAATAGATTTGGCTAACTAACTGACCATTAAAGAGACAAAACAATATGTTAAAGACATAGAAGCCTTCGTAAAATAATATCAATAATTAATTTATGCATTTGGCCAATAACTCAGTTAATGTTGAGGTTAGGTTTGATCGCATTGGCTTCATTGAAATATTCAAACGTGCTGTGGAAAGAAACAATGCTTGAAGTGTAAGCATTTGTTCAGGTGGTCGCAAGATGCCTTAAAAGCATATATGTCGCTCTGTGTTCAAGAGCAATATAAAGGAATCGTTTGTTATGACATATATGAAGTTTTCTGCTATCGTACGACCAGATACTTTATTTCTTAATGCTTACACCAGAAGCAAATGCAATGGGGGAAAACAGGAAAAATGCGAGCAAGAAAACACTAGAACACAAAGCTCCCTGAACACTTGCCAAAGTTTAGCGACATTTTTGCTTAAAATTTTTACTGTTTGTAGTTGTAGTACTTTGCTAGCGTGGAGAATGTTTTCTTGCTTATTGCTGGACACGACCTTGCGACGATTCTCTAATGAAATTTGTGATAATTCCCAAGAAGGGAACTCGCTAAACATTCAAGGCATCAAAGTTCGTCGATCTTCCACAAAGTGAATTAAATGGCCACATACTTTTAATCAATCTGGTACTCCAGGTGTAGCGGAACCTTATTTTGGGAATCGTCGCTCTCGCTGGGTGGCGCTGATTCATGCTTAAATAATCCGTTGTTCAAGCGTGCAAAATGGGGTAAGTTTTTCGGGCCCTATAGAGACATCTGTATTGGTGCACTCGTCTCACAATCTGGATCTTGCGACTTCCTTGTTGG